>LRSR01009960.1:0-12921 GCA_001579985.1 Hypsibius dujardini | reverse complement strand
TCCCATGGTGTCTGTCCGTCCGTCAGTGTGCCTGTTGTCCATCCGTCCGTTGTTCATCTGTCCGTCCTTTGTCCGTCCGTTGACCGTTCGTTTGTTGTCGGACAGATAGTCGCACAACGGGCAACGACTGAAGGATTGCGGACTAACGGATGACCAACGGACGAACGACGAACGGACAGGCGATGGACGGATGGACAGATAACGGACAGAACGGACGGACAGACGGACGAACGGATAGTATGGGAGGGGTAAAATAGCCAGAGCGCTATTTTGTCCTTAGTGATATATTGAGGGAGGGGTAAAATAGCCGGGTCCTATTGAGCCCCACACACTACAAGGGAGGGGTAAAATAGCTGCAGCCATTTCCTTAGTCAACAGATAAATTTACAGCAGTAGTACGTATGTATGGTTGTGCCACACTGTTACGGATCCCTGACTATCCAGTTGAGGTACGAGTCATTACGCCTTGACCGCGAACTCGGTATGGCAATCCTCGACTCGAAGAAAGTCTGCAACGGAGTGCTGACAATGTATACCAGGCAAACGCTATGGGTTGAATCGGTACATGGGTTGAATCGGGGGGGGGGTGGCGGAGGGCGCCACAAGTGTTACATTTTATTGTGTGTTCATTTTATAGAAAATAAAAGCCCAGCAGTTTGTAAATTAATATTCACATTATTAATGGAAATAATGTGCGAATATACACTTGTACTGTGCAAACGGACGTTCAAAAGCAAACCACTTCTTTCTCGTTCATGATCCATTCGGCCAAGGCTTTAAAAAATGATACGAGTGAAGGTACGATAACTTTTTACCATTCAATAATCTATCTTAACGACGTATTTACTTGAGCAATGCCGATGGCAATAAACCAGATATTTGCCCAACAGAACATTTTGATGTTATTAATATATTAATTGATTACTATTCTGAAAATACTAATTCATATACATGCCTAGAACTCTTGGCCCTATGTCGAATATACTGTACGGTGTACTGTACCCGCACTTAAAATCTATACCGTCCGTATGCACGCGTGGAAATTTGGTTCGGATCGTAAAACTATGTCGCGTCCAATGACCTCTCACAGCCGTATTATGGTTAATAATGATAAGAAAAAGATAGAGATAAAGCGGAGTCAAGCCTCCTTGGATTTGGAACGCTCTCGCGTCAAGGAGAAGAGAGGAATTTTAGCCGAACTATTGCAATTGCAGCGAACATGGGCACGCTCACGCAAAGTTTCGTTCGACGTGGCCATATTCTGTAGCTGACTAAAAAGCTGAAAAGCTTTATTTTAAAAAGTGTATCAGTCGTTTTAAACTCAACTAAATAATCTAAATTAGAATTTCTGTATTAGACACGCCAGCTTTCTAGCCATCTGAAGTGCGTCCAATATTATTACTCTCACCCTCATCCGCAGACCCAAGCCAAAATGGAGTTTCTCTCCAGCCAAAAAGGGCAACCGTCGAGTCAGGAACAGCAGCCGTCATTGCGAAGAAGGGTCGCGATTATCGGAGCTGGCTACTGCGGACTGTGTGCCCTGCGACACTTTCTTTCTGATCCGAAATACGAAGCGACGGCGTTCGAGCTATCCCACCAGGTCGGTGGAGTGTGGAACTACCCGGAGAGATGCGAGGAGCGGACGAATGAGCAGATGACATCGCCCTTTTATACGCGAATGTACAGGAACATGAGGTACCACTCAACAGATGGCCAGCTGAGAGCTCTTTTTTTTCTCTTTAATCTTTTATTGCTCTGTCAGGAGATCATTTTCCACACAAGACACACAAATACACATAGGCCACAATACTTTTGTTGAAAAACGAAAATGAAAAACGCAGAAGAAACCTTGTGGCTGTTTTGATTGATTTACGTCACGATTTGCTTTGATTGCCCTGTCGTGCGCGGTATTTATGCCAAATCAAACCTTGCGCAACATTGAAACTTTTACCTCGTATAGCGTATTCACACTTTTCTGAAATTCCGAACAATCACTTTTACTTTTTGTCATACAATCGTAAGTCATTATTGGATCATTTTAACGACAAGATAGAAAGCTCCTGTTTTGCACACAGAACGAACCTCCCAAAAGATCTGATGGCGCTGGAAGGCTTCCCATTCCTCGGAGGCGAAAGCTCTTATATTGACGCGTCGACTGTCCTTCAGTATCTGCAGTCCTACGCTGACCACTTCAAGCTTCATCCACATATTAAGGTACCCACCCTGTTTATTTTCAGAGCCATACATTTATCCCATGTCATAATCTCTCGCTGCTTTTTAGTTTGATCATCGGGTCAATGTCGTCACTCCGATTCTGTCAGAGCATGTACCTGCTAGTGCGGTCGGACCGCGCTGGCTCGTGGAATACGAGGATTTGAAACGGAATTTGACAGTGACGGAGACTTTCGACGTTGTATTTGTGTGTAATGGGTAGGTAAGACTACAGTATGGTCGCGTGAGTCGATCGCCGAAACTAAAAATGGCAACCGCAGCAATAAAAATTTAATTGCAGCTGGAATTTTCAGCGATAGTAATCTGCTTTTAAAAGCATAAAAAGTCAGCCGTAATTTCGTCAATAATAAACTCTGAGATTAGATGAAGTTGGTTAAATCATAACCTTCAATGTGTAACTCCGTAGCATAGGCTAACGCACACACTTTTATGAGAGAGAGGCGGTTGATATTTAATTTGCTGAAAATTGCCCAATTCATCATACTAATCCGCGACGACATGGTCGAGTTACTGGGAATTGCTACGAGGGCTACTCCAAAAGTAATGTCACTTGGTCATTTATTCCGCAATCGGAAGAAAGTGCCAATTCTGGTAGTGCAACTATTTTTTTCGGGGCTTTTTACATTACTTCTATAAGTTTTGCTGAATTACTTACTGGCAAGGACCTAGAAGAAATATTTTCGGTCGGAGAGTGGCTGGGAACCGCGAAGACGTGAAATACATGCACCGGCTGATCTGTGTCTCATGTGTGTCATGACCAATGGTCAGACGGTTGACCTTATTTTGTTAATTAGACTTATCATTGAAATGATGAATAAACTAGGAACAAACGGAATCCAACAGGGCAAACGAGAGATAGGCTCGACGGGCCGAACCGCGCAACATTAAGTCATGTGGGGTGTTTCAGCTTTGCTTGATTGATTGATTTGGTAGTTAATCTTGTCGTGTGCAGTGTAGCATAATTTCGTTTTTCTGCCTAGACGTCCATTTAAAACAGCAGAACATGCGATTGCACAGGTATAACAAGGTGAATCCCAAAAGAAAGATCCCTATACGCAGGTCCATGAAACTCTAGGTTACAGTGTACCAGGCCTTGGTCTAACTGTCTAGGCTGAGCAATTCGAAGAGCGGTCGTTTGGTACAGAGTGAATGACCAAATAGCATTACTCTTGGAGTGCCCTTCGTTTTACCTGTGAAACTAGATTTCATTGCAATTGAATGGGGACATTCTCGTAAAATTTCCGATGCAGACACTTTTTATAGTGTATTATATAGTGCATACCCTGGATCGCCAGGAAAAGATTCATGCTGATTTTTCAATCCTTTGAACTGATTTTATTTAACAACTCGTCTCATCTTGCAATGGTATTTGTATAGAACAAATAAGCGATGGGTAAAACATGGTGGGCTGGCGTTTCGCGTGGCCGCATCCATTTTCAAGGTCGTTTATCTGCGAGAACGCAGTAGTTCGGTCCGTTTTTTGCGCGAAAAAACCGTCAATCACGGCATTACCACATAACTGAGTTGTGAAGTTATTTGGTTGCTGATGCGCTCCTTGTTCTGCATTATGTATTCCCCTCTGAATGAAATTGTGCAACAGCGTAAATGTTGATGGAAAACGGATTTTTTATTCCGCCTGTTTTACCGGCTTTTTCTTTCAGGAAGAACCACACTCCATTCGTTCCGGAATTTTTCGGTCTGGCCAATTTTCAAGGACAAAGGCTCCACAGTAGCGATTACCGGGAACCGGGAAGGTTTGCCGGGCAGAACGTGCTGCTACTCGGTGGCGGCCCCTCAGCCGGGGACATTGCCCTGGACCTTATTTCGTCTGCCAAAACGGTGAGTCCTCTTCCGAAAATGTTAGTAACTTTTTGTGATTCGCGAGATGTTACCTTGGACATGCCGAGGTGGTATTTTTTTGTTATTGATGTCGATCGGTATTGATTTCAACACTTGGGGCCCAATCGCGTCACGCCTTTCCATCCTCCCAAAAAATCGGACGATGGAGTTTTATAACTGGAAATTGGAAACAGATGGGCTTCTCAAAATTATCAAATTTGTTATAATCAGTCAAAGGGACATTGGTCAGCCCTCATACATCAGTTATAGCCAAAAATGGGAACCTGTACCCATAACCTGAGAAAACTGCCTTGGCCCCTCCCTCAAGGTTTAGCGAGTCACTTGCAAGGGGGGGGGGTCATTTGAATAATAAAGTTGGGGTAATCTATTTATCTTGAGTAAAAAATGTCATAAAAAGTTTCATCGCCATGGTCCCGACTCAGGGAGAGGCAATTTATAACAAAACAGCCCCGTAACTCTCAAACTCATTAAAAATTAAAATTTATACCCATACGCCTCTGTAAAGAGCTGAAAATGGTCCCAGTGCAATGTCGTATCTCTACAAATTACTTGAGCCCATTTGCCATACATTTTCATTTTCTGGCTATTACCAAACAGAGACAGTGCAACCGTCAATAAAATACGTTAAAAGGGTCTGTCAGAAAAGGGTATCGAAAAAGGTCTCAGCGAGCAAGCGAAATAGTGAGCCGTGCGCGTCAAAACCAAGGCCTGTGATTGGTCTATTCGCATTTTTCGATTGTTGACAGCCCGACTGTCTTATAGATCAGCCAATGCATCAGCGAATTTCCGAAATTCATTGATAACATTTCCTTGACATCTCCGACTGATCACTTGTTCAAACTCATTCATCAAAATTTTTCTAATAAATATTGGTGATTGACGACTGCACTCCCGCTAATAACTGAAGCATCCCGGTTTCATAATTCTTATTTTTACCAGGTTATCCTAGCAAAACGACAACCCATGTCATTTTTCAAAGACCAATTCCCAAATCTCAAAGAAACAGCAATCCCACAAGGCTTCACAGCCCATGGAGCAATCCTGGAAGACGGTTCGACAGCAGACATTGACGCTGTCATCCTCTGCACCGGATTCGCATACGATTTCCCCTTTCTCTCCAAAGAATGTCGTGTGGAAGCCTCCCGTGGACGTGTCACTCCTCTCTACCGGCACCTGATTAACGCCTGGTACCCCACGATGGCAATTCCATTTGTGGTAACCCTCGTCACTCTCACTCCCATTTTGGACGGGCAGGTGAAATTTTTTAAGGCTGTGCTGGATGGAAAAGTGCGTTTGCCATCGACGGAAAAAATGCTGCAGCTGACGGAGGACGATTACCGGCAAAGAATCGTTGGCAATGAAGAAGGCGGAAGTCGGAATATTGCTCATGGCATGGAGCAGGAGATTTGGGCATATCTGGAGGAGATGGGCCGAGAAGCGGGATTTGATGCGGTTGAGCCGGTTTATCCGAAAATGTGTGCAGCAGCCTTTCATGTCCTGCGAACGGAGTTTACCACCTTCAAGCGCGATCTCATTCAGCGAGTTGATAGCGAATCGTTTTGGCATGTAAAAAAAGCTGAACCTAATTAAAGCATTTTTTTGTTCCGCTTTTTACTTGGCTTATAGTTTACAGCTTTCGAATGAGAGCAAATGCACTTAATGCCATTGAATGTATTCTTTCTGGACAATTATTAACCGTAGCGTGGCGAGTGTACGTACTTTCGCACCTTGATCGATTTTTATTTCAGCAATACCGGAACGCGTTCCTTGTCATAACAAGGCAACAATTAATTATGGATACTGGAAATTCCAACTGGGAATACTATGTCCGCCCTAGTGGCGTGTGTTTCATTGGTAAAATTGGCAACGAAAAACATGACCCAAGAAAAAGGCTCGTTTAGGGTGATTATGCATTGAAACCAGGACCCCTCACGGTAGACCCAGGGGGTAGGCAAAGGGATGAAGATGTTTTTTTCAAAATTGAACTCAAAAATCGTTTTATTTTTTCTAATTATTTTTATACTAGGGGGGGGGTCTGATTTTAAATGGCCCCCTGGCATTTTAAACCATTATCAAAAATATTAATTTTTCGATCAAATTTAAGATTTTTTGGGGTCCAACATAAGCACTCTAATAATAGTTGTAAATGGTACGTTAAATGAATTCAAGAATGGTCCAAGTGAACGATTGTTTTTGAAAATGTTTTGAAATCTTGGGGACCCTCGAAATCAAACCCCCTCACCTACGCAAAACGGGTAAAAAAGTCTCTCAAAAAAGGATGTCGAAAAAAGGTGTTAGCGAGCAAGCGAAATGTTGAACCGTGCGCGTCAAAACTAAAGCTGTGGTTGGTCTATTTGCAAATTTTAATTGTCGACAGCCCTGCTGCCGTGAATCCACGCAAGTTTCAAAATGATCAGGAAAAAATAAGTCAATTTTTTAATTCAATTTTGAAAAAGATGCATTGTGCCCCTTGCCCACCCCTTGGCCGTCTACCATCAGGGCTCCTGGTTACGACTGATAACTGGACCGTAAACGAGCCCACGACCCAAATAGACGTGAACATCATCAACCCTTAGCGGTATAGCTGTCGACTCAACAATTCTGCAAACGTTTCGCCCTTCAACAAATCCTGAAAACGCCTTCTATTCAGCCGCACACACAGGAGAAAACGCCCGAAACACGCAAAAGCAGCCCGCTACGGATAGATCCGCAAGAAGAATACAACCACAAACAGAACATTCTCTAAACAAACAAACCACAAAGAACAAACCCGGATCATCCTAAAAACGAATATACAAAAAGGTGCTGTTGCAAAACAACGCGCGAACATCAGCTGACAAACAACCGACATAACTAAGAGTTTTGGGCAAAGAGGCGGGGCCAGGAGTATTCACGTACAGTTCGGCCTGTCGGCTGAATAATTGAGCAGTTATCGGCGGAAATTTTTTCATTTCTTCGCACTATGAGGTTATTCCGTTTTTCAATCTCGGCAGGGGGAAGCACGAACTCCCCGAACTTCCAATTAGAAGCACACGACATTGATGTGCACCACTCCTTTAATTACAAATGTATGTGGGTGCAATGATATCAGTTATGCTTATTACCCATTCGATCGCGTCACAACTGTACAAGATGCAATATCAAAGCGCAGCGACTACAAATTGGGTGTGGAAAAAAGTGTGCCTAATTCACCTCTGAAAATAAATATTATCCTTAAGTTCGGCCTTCTTCCCGTTGATCACAAAAAAATCGGTCAAAAGGAATTACATCAGAGATATAACATGGCAAGTGCAACCGTCAATCGCAGATGAGCATAAATAATGCCTGTTCATTACTTCTATATCGGAATGAAGTGATCTGAATCGAAATCGTGTAGAAATTTGAAATTCAGCAAGACATGGTTATGACTTAAGAAAATACCGAGCAAGCTGTTTTTTAATTCATCGCCCAACCTCAATCATTCAATCAACAACTTCACTGATGCAGTAACCCCGACCTGGCAAGGATTGCCGTCAGCCGTCAGCCTGGACCGTCAGCCTGAGCGCTGTGGCTCTTTGTGCCAACGCGTTTGTCCTGTCGGCTGTTCCGAAAGACACCGGCACTACGCACATTATTCAATGTGTACATCATCCACCTCGTGATATGAAATGTGTGGTACCATGTGCTGGACGGGCCGTCGACTTGCTAAACTACTCCGCAATAATACTGCCAGCTAAGCATATATGTTACATAGTGCCAGTAACTTCTCTGCTTCTGCTACATGATAACTGTAGAGAATTTTTGATGTAACATGCTCAACAGCCGCCAGTCCAACAGAAGATAAAAGCCGTTTGGTTGCCGGTCCAGTCAGTGCCAAAGTTTCAAAAGCAACAGGATGGTAAAAAAAGAGCCCAAAATCAATTTAGAATCGATTGACATTATGACATTCATTTTTTCGATACTGGGCGGAGCTACTTTGCAAGCCATTATCGATCCAGAACTTCTGACTCATATATTAGAAATGACCCGCAGCTCCGCCATTTGATATTAAGAAAATGCTTTGCTGATTCCAGTCGGTTCCAAATTAAATTTTCTGCGGGAGGGTGTAAAAAATCGCGAAAGTAAACGCTTTGATTAGAAATCAAACGTTTTACAGTCAAGAAAAATATAATCTTCCAGTGTTTTCCGGACTTTGAAATTTCGCCAAAACAAAGTTTATTTGACTATTCCAGTAAAATAAATTTTGAAATCACCATTCATGTTTACTAATTTAAAAAAATAAAAAGGAGGCATTCTGCGTCCTGCCTCTCAAAATCGTCCCAAGTAGGAAAGAAATTATTTACTAACTTCCGATTTTTGCTATTTCTTTAGTGAAGTGAAGTAACATTTTGGTGTCTCTAAAAACGAGACAGAACGAGAGAGGTCGAATGAATGAATAAAGTTGAGCCGGTTATCGCGCTGCGCGCTTTCCACCAAAATCCACACCACCAACTCCGCCTCCATAATTGATCAAGATTTGAAACTACGAGCGCATCCTTGTAATGTCATATCATCTCCATTATGACTTTTAGCAACCTGAGCCAGCAAGTGATTAGAGAAAGAGAGAGAGAAGGAGGCTGGCACTGCAGACGGAAGATATCAGGTGTCACTGTATATAAAAGTAGCATGGTGCCGTGTCGCGATGTCGCGCGGAGGTCGTGGCGCGCCACTGCGATGAGTGGAGGAGAAGAAGAAGACGATGATTGCGGTCACCGATATAAATTTACGGTCTCACTGCAAAGTCTACCGACGACGGAGAAATTATACGTTCATCGACATATTTTACCCTAATAGACTGTTATTATGCGTTTTTACGCGGGGTGAAGCGCGGTGAGAGTCGGTTACGCAGTCATCTCTTAACCTCGCAACCTCTCTTACAGTTCGATACAAACAACACCGTCACAGCTTGTGAGTTAGAAAACGTTATCAATAAATATGCTAGCCTTGCCGTGTCGATTATGACAATTATCTGAAAAATGAAACTTCAGATGCCTAATTAATTATTTGAGGTAAAATATTCCTCGGCAACTGCAAATATAACAAAATGAATACTTTTAATTTAGGTCATCTTTTGGAGATGTTTTATTTAGTGAATAAACATGCCGGACAGTATGAGAAAGTGTAATGCGATGCTGGACTTTATTACAAAAGCTAATTAAATATCAATTTTGGCTGAATAAAAACATAAAAGTGGAAATGCACGCAACGGTTCGATTTCATTATTTCAACACGAAGTTGCTAAGTCAGATAACTGCCAAACGCCTGTTCTTCGCCAAGTTTCCAGCATAATATTTAGACACCAATATTTTCCATAAATATTTTTGGAAGAATACAATGAATGCTAATTTCAAGTATTCAAGCATTTCAAAAGCTTGCAATGATATTTTTCAGTGGTTCATGAAGAAAACACTCGCACTGCTTAATTTAAATTTTGGTTAGTAATTGTGAGCTCAATTCAAACAAACCCGAAAAAAATTAATGAATTTTCAGATGGAAAAAAGCTTTTATTCTGCGTTTCAATAACCATGAGCAGGAAACCAATAACTTTTTTTTCGCGATTACATTACAAGAATACTCTTGATCACTGCCAACATTTAAAAATACCTCTCCAAAATCAAAATAGTTTCCAGATAGCGTCCATAATTTAACCACTGCCCAACGTCCAACCAATCGGCCCGCCCAGTTTACAGTCAAACTGTATAAGAAGAGGAGTGAGTTTGAATGAACGGCGCCAAGCAGTCAAAAGAGCCACGTAACAACTTTGTCAAAGGCCACGGAAGGTCTCTTTCGTTTGCTACATAAACCGACGAAGAACGAAGTAGACACAAACGGTATCAAATATCGCCATAGGGCACAAACATATCGATACACCCCCAAAAAGAAGACGAAAGAAGAGAGTGAACGAGAAAGAGACCTCGTCAAGCAATGACGCGATTTGCAAGCCCGATAAACGACAGATATACCGGAGAGTTTTGTTTTATATTTAGCTCCCCCCCCCCTGAAAGATCCGATGCTCTCAAACGATAATCATCTCGCAATGTCTCCTCATTGCTCTGAAGAATTTTAACTCTCGTCGCGTCCACACGTGCCTCATTTTCATTTCCGAATTTTTCATCCGGCGCTTAACCGAAACATTTCATTGACTGGCGAGCTTTATCGGCCGATGAATATTTTCATTCCCCAACTGTTACCTATATTGCTTCAAAATTATTTCTCATTTTAAAAATTGTGCATCTCCCAATTTTGTAGACATTTTTTGTGTCAAAATGTCGCTTTCGTTTTCGTCCCCGGATAATTACCCATCATTTCCGTCTAACGAGGCAATTAATTGTACCGATGGAGCTGGTTCATTTGGTTCGCCGCCATATCGCGTAGAGGCTACGACGCCGCAATATCTCCGAAATTACGAGGTGTGCAGTCCAGGGGATTCCTCCTCCAACCGTTTCTACAGTTGGAGCAGCCAAAGCACCCATTCATCGGGATCCCTGACTTCAACGTCCCCGGCGGAGTCGCTGGCCAGCACCTGCTCCCTTCCCAATCCTTACTACGGAGGCATCACCGGTAAGATTCAGAATACTTTATTTATTTCTTATTTAAAAGAGGGACATGAAACCAACGACACAGATATATTCATTCTTGCAAACTTAAATCGCAGAACAGAGATCGGCTCTGACATTGACAGACGGCAGCTCTAACTTGCGTATATTTTGTAAGCAGTGTAGCATGTATCATTTTATTATAATTGTACATTACCCGTGTCCGTGTTTCATAATCAATCTCTGCGATCTCATTTTCTACCGACTTTTGTACATGACGACATTTTTATCAATGCAAAAGTGCCAAAACCGGCGTTACATAACTCTGCTCTTATTAATAAAAATGATACAGAATGCCTGATAAACGGGAATTGAACAGATATGTTTTTCTCTTTAAATTAATTTCCTTGCGGAGAATAATTAGGTGGACCAGGTACCGACACCGGCTGATTTTTCACGATTCCATGTAATTCCAAAAAAAATAGCCGAATTTACAATAACTTTTGCGCTTGAGAAATCGAATAATAGTAGCATTTTGGTAACGCCACCCTCATTCTTCAGATATTTATTCCCATAGATATTATGCCTTTCAACGCAAACTCAAATGTCTGAACCAATATAGGTTAAATAAAACATAATTATTTTTCCCCGGTTTGTTTAGCGGCCGAAAAGCAGCAGCTATTCACGCCGAAAATCCGCGTGGTCAAGCGCCGCGTGTCGGCCAACAAGAAGGAGCGCCGTCGCACAATCAGCATCAACACCGCCTTCACCGATCTCCGCGACTGCATTCCCAACGTCCCGCTCGACACAAAACTCTCCAAGATCAAGACCCTCAAACTTGCCACCAGCTACATTTCCTGGCTGATGGAAGTGCTGCAGAAGAGCAGCGACACCACGGACGGCAACGCTCAGTCCACCATTCCCCCAGACGGATTCCAGAGCATCCTCACTCGGACACTCGAGTCGCGGGAGGACCGACGAAAACGGGAATTGCTCAAAGTGAGTGTGTAATGGTGTAGTGTTGTTTTAAAAATATTTTGAGATCTTCAAAAGATATTTTATTTTTCATTTTTCATTTTAAATAAAATACATTTTCATTTTGTTTAAAGTCACAAAATAGAAATTAACACTTAAAAGCATACCGTAATTTCTAATCACCAAATTTACTTTTAGTATTAGGATATTATATTTCACGTTGTTAATCTTAAAACACAACTTGGCATATATGAGCCTATCGTTATTTAGAATCTCTAATACTATTTTAAATATTAGGATATTTTAGTTCATATTTTATTTTAAATGCTGACAATGTGGCTGTTCTTTTAGGGATAATTAAGTTTTCAATTGAAGTACAATTTCCCACTGGATTTAAATTTATCTGTAACTTATTTACTTGTTATTTCATTTAAATTCCAACACGTTATTTAAATAGTATGAGACACACGCCATACGGATACTTGATTGATAACGGCAATTTACAGCCCCGCGTAATAGCCATTTTTGTATGAATAACAAGGACGCCCAGGGAGAGAAATCGAGGCCTGTTGAATGAAATGGAGCTGGAGCAAGGGTGATAAGAGGGCCTTAATTGGGCGGGCTTAAGTGTAGCACATACTTTGAGGTGGAAATTTGATCCGCAAAATTATCTTCTTCGACGCTTGCCTCGGAGCGTCCGCTTCTGTAGACGGACGGACGGACAGAGACGGACGGACGGAGACGGATGAGGATATGGATTTGTGACAGTTGTCGGAGTCCGGCGAGACGCGACAGCTTATCTCTTCATCGCGTCTCAATTTGTGATGTGTGTGTCTGGTCCAGTTTCCGGTGTGATTGAATCCAAAATCCTGAGCAACATCATTGTAAACTGAAAATATAATTGTATTATCGCCTCGACAAATTATTTAAAAGACAGGCTAAGCCGCATTGTATTCTTGTGGCATGTCTAGTCTAAGTTCTTGAGGCTGCCATAAAGTTGAAAAGAAACCGAAAATAATAACAGCAAAATATATACATGCATATGTAAAATGACATACTATGTATTTTAAAATATAATACATATTATACATAACAATGTAAGCAAATTAAAATTTAATACGTATCATAAAATATAGATTAAAAATATAAATACGTTGAGGAAAATAAAATATAAATATACATGGTAGGCACGTTGAGTCCGTCCAAACGAAAATGAATGTGGACCCTGCTGAATTTGAAACAGCTGAAAATACACGTAACTACTGTATCTACTACCAAGGCGAAAATAACTGTTCTCACT
>LRSR01009958.1:0-32101 GCA_001579985.1 Hypsibius dujardini | reverse complement strand
CCTTTAAGAGGATCACATCACTTGCATTCCATCGGATGGCTTTCGGATGCGCACTTCCGCGCGATGCGTCTTGCAAAATTCGGGTCTTTTTTTATCATAAAATATCCTACAAATCTACAGAGTAATGATATAATAATGCACTCCTAATTCAAAAATAGAATACACGTAAAACAGTGCGAGTAAAAATCAAGATGTTTGTTTGGGGGTCCAGGGTGTCGGGCAAAGAGGTGGGGCAGGGGTTCAAAAATCTAATCAAGTACAGTAAATCAACCAACCAACCAGACAATATACAGTAATGAAATCGTACTCAGCAAATAATTTGATTGTGCCGATATGCGCGAGTGACATCAGTCAATCCAATGGGTAACTTTCTGTACTGGAATATGAGTATAGTATACTAGTATAGTATAGTATAGTATAGTAATGGTATATTATAGTACAGTATAGTATAGTATAGTAATGGTATATTATAGTAGAGTACAGCATAGCATACTAGTGTAATTGAATATACATTTGTGACAGTTTCGATTGAACGGTTGCCAAAATCGCAACGTGTTTGAAATTCCATTCCCCGCCCTCAAATTGGTCTTGTTTTAAAATGAGTGTTTTTAACGGGATTATATCGGAGTATCCAGGAATATCGGTTGATAACTTCACAGGGCAGAATTTGCGGTCGTCCATATTTTTCCTGTCGCATTGTCACTTGGGTGAGAAAGCGAATTATATAGTTCATTCATTGTGTGGCTCATACAGTCTTATTCCATATGGAACTTTATTTAAAAAATATTCTTTAGACCACATGAATGGATTCCGAAGTGAGGCATTTGCACGTTGCCTGATGTCGAGGTTGGTCTTGGTCAACACAAGTGCATGGGCATCAAAATATTTGGTTGTTTGGAAGCGTGGAAGAAGCGAACGATCAATCGATCAATCAATCGATCGAAAAATTGATCAATAGACCAATCAATCAATCAATCGATCGATTGAGGCGAAGCTGTTCATTGTTAAATTTTGCGGCCTGTTGAGGATTGATTGCACTATTAGTGATAATCCACTTCGGTGTCTGAACGACCGGTGGATTTTCATTGGTTTTGAATTTCATTGATTGATCAGTATACCTATCAGTATGGTAGAAAGCCAGATGATCTAGTGCCGGTAATCACTGAAGAATAGATTGTCAAACTAACTATGTTATATATACAGGGATAACGCTCGGATTTATTGTTCGGAATTCTCACACAACCTTCTTACCTCGCGCAACAAAATTTTCCAAGTGCCAGAGGAAGTGATGTTGAAAATTGTACGTCAAAATTGTTAAAGTAGTGGGGCATGGTGGCCGCTCCCAGTGTATTATGAAATTTGTGTTTTTTAAGCGGCTACTTTCGTTTATAGAAAGTCTTGCGTCCCAACCACCCGCATGATCTTTCAGTGCCGGATCACAATGACGGCAAGAAGGTATTCATTCATACTGTACATGTACAGTATTTTGAGGGGGATGATATTTTGATCAGACAGGCAGGCAGACAAACACAGACAGACACAAGCATACAGGCAGATGGACGAACTGTCAGACAGACAGACAGACAGACAGGCAGATAGGCAGACAGGCAGACAGGCAGACAGGCAGACAGACAGACAGACAGACAGACAAACAGACAGACAGACAGACACGAAAATATGCAACCACACAAATGGAAATGACTACATGCACGAATAATTTTTGTACTAGTGCGTACGGTAATGCACAGATGCTAATATATTTTTTCGTCGATTCTAGGGGCCATATAGAATCTGTGTGACTCTGTTACCTGCCGGTCACTGCCCGGGCAGTGTGATGTTCGTCTTCGACGGTCACAACGGGACAGTGATCTATACCGGCGATTTCCGTATATACGAAGGAACAGTCCAAAAACTGGCCGGACTTCCTGTGGCCCCGAAGTGCCTTTACCTGGACACCACATTTTTCACACGCCAGGCTCCGACCATACCGTCTCGGGACGTATCAATCCGAAGAATCTCTGAAAGCATCACCAGCCATTTGAAAAAGTACCCAAATGCTTCGATATTCTTCGAGAGCGAAACGCAGTTGGGATACGAGGCGGTCTTTCTGGAACTCAAGAGAACATTCAACCAAAAGGTATGAATAACTCTCGTCGCATCGTTGTCATTATTCCATTCGATTAAGATCAACTGGGTTAAGCTGGCAAGTTTGTTTTGGTATAGATGCATGTTGGTCGTGCTAAATTGGCTCTCTACCAAGACGTGGAAGATACCACGGGGGCCTTCACTCTGGATGGCAGTAGCACCAAATTCCATGCTTGTGGTCGAGTGCGTTTTTTGTCTGTGTGTCTTCCTCGTTGTAAAGTTGTCTGACTGTCTGTTTGTCTATCTATATGCTTGTCTGTCTGTTTGCCTGCCTGTATGTCTATGTCTGTATTTGCTTGTCTGTCTGTCTACCTGCCTGCCTGTATTCTTGTTTGTCTGTCGGTCTGTATGTCGGCCGGTCAATCTGTCTGTCGCGTGCATCGACATAACCTCTTTCAATCATTGTTTCCCTTCTGTGTACGAGTCCATAGTCAAGCCCTTGCTGAATGTTGCTGTTTTCCTTTTCTGCCACAGAAAAAAGATTCTAACGAATGCTGGGAGAAGAGAACGAGTAACAACGCCCTGACGATCAAGCTCTGCGTTTTGGGCTACATCAAAATCAACGCTGACGGTGGGAAATGCCCAACCGTTCGGAAGGTCCAACCAAACCGCCTCAAGATCTGCTTCTCGATGCATTCATCTTACAACGAATTGGTCGAGTTCATTGGGTTCGTTCAGCCGGACAGCATTGTGCCTTGCGTCCAACCCTATAAGCTATCTATGGCTGCCGCCCAACAAGTAACAACCTTGCAGAGCGAAAGGAAGTTCGCTTCGAAGGAAACTTCAAAATATTCCCCTTGCAGGAACTAAATGATCTCTTAATGAAGCAACGAAAGGCTAGCCAACCGCCCGTTACCTTGCCTTACCTCAAACGGCGTTACGACGGAACCGAAAGCGCTCCAAGTTGGAAAGCTAAACCATCGCACTCTGATCTCCATGAAGTAGAGGACGCCACCTGTGGCGGCCTCTTTCCACACAAAGAGCCGTTGGCCGTCCTCAATGTCCCATTCAAGAAGACCAAACCTAGTCAAAATTAGCATGCTTTCCCATTAGTTTTATTGCAATTATTTATGCCTGCATTTATGCCTTCTTTTTATTTTTTATTTTTTTATTGCACTTGCACTGTTTTGGGGGCAATACAGTTTTCTCTCCACCACCACCAAAAAGCCCAAGATTTATGTCCCGGCTTCAATTTATTTTTCAAACGACTTGAAATTAAAACATAATTAAAGATTCGTCTTCATAATTGGTACTGAATGAGTTGGGATTGTTCTAATGGAGCGCTGAATGATTGTGTCAACTGCCAATTATTGCGCGGCGTCCAGGGGCCCTGCAAACAGTCGCAGGGAACAAAAGGCGGGGCTAAACTAAGGCTCTGCCCCTTTTGCGATATTAACACTCGAACTCCGCCCACAAACCGGTATTGCTGCAGCGACTATTCGCACGCGCATCTTTGCGCACTTTGCAGTGAGCAACAGACTGAAGATTTTTCTCCAGCAGCGAACCCACCGTCAAACTAGCGGTCCTCCATCATTTCCTGCTGGATTTTCCCTGATTATCATCCCTATTTTGGATCACCATGAAGGTAGGCTGTCTTCCCGACGGAATTTCCCACACCTTGGGGGAATTGGGGCCGGAGTTGGGGCCACTGGAATTTCATCTCAGCGCCAGATGTTTCTTCATTTCCTTCACGTGGCTGTTCACCGGGTGTTTTGTGTGTTTTCCAGTTGAACATCGCTTATCCGGCCACCGGCGCCCAGAAGCTCATCGAGATTGAGGATGAGCATAAAGTGCGCTTTTTCTACGACCGTCGCATGGGCAATGAAGTGGCCATGGACAGCCTGGGAGATGAGTGGAAGGTGCGTTGTGCTGGTGTATTCTTTGAGGACGTCTTTGAGAAAGTCTCTGATGATAGTCCTGTTTTTCCCATTCGATCCTGCATATTTGTTTTATTTTTCTTCCTGGGATAGAAGTCTGATTTTTAGCGTTAATTAAATCGGTCAGACCGATCTTAAAACACTTGCAGGAAGGGGAGAATTGCAGTTACAGGGTGAAAAAATTGATTCCTTCTTGATTTTCATTCCCTTTTTGAAACTCGAATTTGTCGGCGTTCTCAAACTATTGGGCAGACATGACTCAATGATTGTTCATCGGATTAGGCTATGTTTGCTGCTTGTATACGTTCCAGAGTTGTTTCTATTCACTCACTCTGCGTCTTTGCTTTGATGTGGTCTCTGCTTTAGTTAATCAACTAAAGCAGAGACCACATCAAATCAATTGCATTTCTTTACTATTCTGATTTCTAGTCATTGGTTTATAATTAAAATAATTTCTTTAGCAGAAGTAATATGAGTGATAAATTTAAACAAATTTATTTTTGTTTTGTTTCATGCGCCTACAAACTTATAGGTCGATTGCTTGATTGAATAATGCTTTGCAGGGATACACTTGCCGCATCGCGGGAGGCAATGACAAGCAGGGCTTCCCCATGAAGCAGGGAGTCCTCACCACCGGTCGAGTGCGCCTGCTGATGGCCAAGGGAGTCTCGTGCTACCGTCCCAGGCGCACTGGTGAGCGCAAGCGAAAGTCCGTGCACGGCTGCATCGTCGACTCTTCGCTGAGCGTGCTGAGTCTGGTGATCACGAAGAAAGGTTAGTTCATGCGAATATCGTCGGTTGGAATGTTTTGGTCTCCAAATTGGCTGATCTTCTACATTCGCGCGTTTTTTTCTAAACATGGTAGGTGAGGGAGAGCTCCCCGGCATCACTGACAAGGTCGTGCCCCGTCGTCTGGGACCGAAGAGAGCCAGCCATATCCGCAAACTCTTCAATCTTACCAAGGATGATGATGTGCGACAGTTTGTCGTCCGTCGGCCATTGAAGGAGAAGGAAGGTGTGGAATGTTTTCCTACCAGTTTTGGCTAGATTGGCGGCGTTGATCGGTTGATCATTTCGGTTGCATTGGTTAGCGATTGATCAGTGATGCATTCGTTGATTGATATATTGTCTATTTGTTTTTATTATCTCGATACTGCTTGCTTGATTGATCTATTGACGAGTTCAGTGAAGTACATTTCGATTCATTATAGCCTGGTCAAGTTGCGGAAGTTCTTGTCGTTACATTCTGATTCCGTTCCGTAGGAAAGAAGCTGCGGACTAAGGCGCCCAAGATTCAGCGTCTGATCACTCCCCGTCGGCTGCAGCGAAAACGTTTCCGAGTTTCTCTCAAGAAGAAGCGCGCAGAGAAGTCTAAGGGCGAGGCTGCAGAGTACGCTAAGCTGCTCACCCAGCGGGTCAAGGAGGAGAAGGAGCGGAAAGAATCGGCCAAGCGTCGACGCAGCAGTGCTTCCCGCAGTTCAGACACTGGAAAGACCACTCCCCAGCCGTCGGTCACAGAAAAGGCCCCGAAGAAGACTGGCAAGGTGCCCGCCAAGGTAAGCGGAAAAGTGCGCCGTTTTATTTTCTATGGCTCAGTTTGTTATGTGTTTTAAAACATAATTAATTTGTTGCCTACGTAAATTTATAGTAAATTCATTTATATTTTCCTATGGCCTGTATAATTAATTTGTGATTTGTAAATGGATTCAGGCTCCGGAAGCAGCTCTTCAGGTGGTCGGTGGCGCCAAGAAGTCAGACCAGCCCGCCGCCAAGAAGGGTGCGGCAGCGCCGGCTGTTCAGGCCAAGAGCGCCGCCGCAGCCCCTGCTGCTAAGGGAAAGGGTGACAGCAAGCCGGCCAAGGAGGCTGCACCGAAGAAGGCTGCCCCAGTGGCTGCTGCTGCCAAGGAGCAGGCCCCGGCGAAGAAGGCTGCAGCTCCGGCCCCAGCCAAGAAGGAGGCAGCGGCCGCACCACCCAAGCAATCTGGAGCAGCGAAGAAAAAGTAGACCGTCTCCTTTCATCTTTCTTTGCTTTTTATTCTCTGTTGGATATGCGTAAAATGAAAAGGAAATCGGTGATTGCGCGATCCTTTTCCGGCACCTTGAAGTGGTGAATGGTGTCACAATCAGGGATTTGTAGGGACTTTGTATGGGGATTTTAATGCAGAAACGGGAGAGAGCACTCAATGCAGCACTCACGTTGCAACTTTCGAGACTGATCTTCGTGTCAGAAGTTACAGACGATCCGAGCTCGAATGCAGAGCAAAGTCGTTAAGATCGAGTAGAGCATACAGAGAGCGAGAGAGAAACACAGAGTGACCACTGTCCACGCCCTGGTTAGTGGGGGCACTGATAACATCTACCTCCGATAATGGCAGAAACTCGAGAAATCATTCAATCGCTGCGCCACGGCGTCGTCCGGATGTACTAAGTGTTGGTCACTCAGCTTGGGTAGGTCAGAAATCAGAATTCTTCATATGGGTACATGGAAAGAAAGACCGGGTGAGTTGAGCATTACTCTTGCATTACACAGGGTCTACAATTGAGCTTCAAGTTTGAATTCGACAATCTACAATTCTCATTTCGGGAGTTGTACCGTCCACTTTCCTGGAATATTCCGGGCTGCTAGCAACGCTAGTGCTGTTTCTTGACACTATCACATCGGAAATTTATTTTACAATCGTTTAGCGTCAGCAGAAAAGCTTAGGAGGGAAAAGCTTGCGACCAACACTAGTATGAGGTGAGATCTGTATTTCGGTTCACCCTCCACTTAGTCGATAAATCGGTTCACCAATGGGTTTCTTTTTGATGACATGTGTTTGATTGTTTGATTTTCTGTATTATATCGTAGTATACTATAGCACTTATGGAAATCGAACGAGTGTGCACCTGCCATCAAAGAGAAACCCATGAGTGAGCCAATTGATTGACCAAGTAGAGGGCGAGCCGAAATACAGACTTCTCCTCATAGCTCATAATGGAGCCGGAAACTTTAAGAGTGATTTCAGACGTAACCCGGAGCTCCGCCCCCTGGCTTCAAGAAATTTTTCGGCTCAGGCCAGTTACTAGCAAAATAAATCTTCGATGGGACAGTGTGAAGAAGCCATACTAGAATTGCCAGTTGCCGTCTTGAGCAGTGCAAATGATTAGTGATGGCCTCCTTGGATCATTTGTACGTACAAGTACTAGTACACGTCCAGACATTCATTGATTCCTTGATTGAATGCAAGCAGCGAGATATAGGGTAGTATTAGATCAGATGGCACAAACATAAGAAGCCCACTAAAATACAGCTAAATGCAGATAATCCGACAATTAGAAGGGAAAAGGGGTGTCCACCTAAAACACTAGGCAAAAAAAATAAAAGGATGCCAGTGCACGTTTCAGACTAAAAAGGGAGAACGTAAAACGAGAGCTGAGATGATGTCGCGACGGTGCATCAAGCCATACGGGATACATGATCGGGTAGGGTAGTCTCTGGATTCATAGTGCATTTCCGGAAGAAGTGGTCCGGAGGAAGTGGGCGGCCAGGGTTGTGATCTACCAACGCTTCGACGCCACCAGAGGGACATTCTTCTTGATTGCATCGGGGAAACGCTGGTGATAGCGGTCCAGCTTGAGGAATTTCACCGTGACATGGCGACCGTCAAAGTACTGTCCATGCAGCGCCATGTAGGCGTTGCGGGCGTCTTCGTTGGTAGCGAGCTTGACGTAGACGATTCCCTGAAAACAAACGAGAAATGTGTGAGAGGCAAAGAAAAAATCAAACAAAAGCTAGTTCTCTCTAGTCAGTACCTCATCGGACGTCGGTTCCACCTCAACGTCAAGGATTCGTGCGACGTTATGGCAACGTTCCAGAATAGCCTCAGTCACCTCAGCGGACCAGACGGCCACATCATTTTGGTTCTCCTCCACGCCGTTGAACATCCCGCGCACTTTCAGGCAAGGCGTTGCCGCTGTGATGTTTTCCGGCATGATCGATTGCGCCGGAATGGCTGAAGCACCAAACAACAACACTTGTTTATTTAGGGCGTCTCTGACAACTGCCAAAATCAGTGGACCCGATTCGCTACTTACGTCCTCCTCCCCAGAGACGAGCACGAGTCGAGCGACCGCGTCCGGATCCATTCACCGCTGAGCTGGTGCTCGCGGCGGCCGATCGAGTGGACTTGCCCACTGGCGAGTCCGGAACGGTCTGTTCGGCGGAGGAAGAATCCTGCGAGGGTGACTCCGGCTGCAGCCAGTTCCACACTTCAAAGTCCTCCCCCTGTACTTGCTTCTGCTGCAGACCGATGCGAGACTCATGAGTGTTGACATATGCGACAGCGTCATCCCAGACGGAGAGGATCCGCTTGCGCTCCGGTCCGTGGGGCAGGATGGCGTCTCGGATATGGTTCAAGACGCTGCCGGTCGGCTCTTTGCCGGACTTCTTGGCCGATTCGTAATCCTGCTTCACGGTACCTGTAACATTTAATATGGTTTGGGATTGAGCAGTTCCGTCTGCAATCTGGAGCTCATGGGAAGGCTTACCGATAATTTGGTTGACCATTTCGTACACCTCATCTTGCCGCTTGGTTCGTCGCTCAAAAAAGCGATACGCAGCCACGATGAATCCCGCTAGCAAGGTAGCACCTGAAAATTGAGAACACTATCAACACGCTCTTATGCAGTATTGAAGGTCAACCAACGAGCCTACCAAGCACAGCCAGAGCAATCTTGAACAACAGAGTAGCCACGGCTTCCTTCATGCGGCAGATGAATCCCTTCGAGGCATAGTCACTTTCGAGGTAGAACACGTCCTCTTTGGCTGCTGCAGGTTTACTCTCACGATCGAGAGCTCTGCAGTCAAACAATTAAAAGATTCTGTACTGAAGGTGTCGAAAAAAAATGTGATTTACCTGATGCCCCAGTGCGCGTTGGAGACGATCAAATGGACGGCACGTGTGAAGTCGCGTAAACTGCCCTTGGGCACGGCGTCTACGGCGAAGCTGCGGGCGTCCGCCACTTTCACACGCGAGTCACCAGTTCCCTCACATTCCACCTGACCTACACAAGTTATTACACAGGACGGGTTATTTAAGCGAAAGCCTTTTGGAACAAAAAAGTCCAACCTTTTTTTTGGGCCAAGTATTTGGAGAGCGCCGCAGCCATGTCCAAGGAATCGATAATTTCTTCCGGCTTATAACAGACCGGACCGCCGGGCGAGTTGGGGTCCTGGTCTTCCACGCACTGATGAAGATTATCCGCTACAAACATAGAACATGTCAATGTAATCCAGCGAGATATTTCGAAGACCATGAAATGCTTACCTTCAGAAGCGCCATTTAGTCGATAACGCACAATGGTAGTTTCCACATCCGACGTGCCATACCGCATGCGCACGTACGCCCCACCGGCTCCCAGGAAAAAGAGCAAAAACGCCAACGCCAACAGCCCGCTGGAGTGTCGCGAGAACCAATTGCCCTCCTCGCGTATCGAGTTGGAGTTGAAGCGCAGCGGTCGCGGTCGCGGCGGACTGTGGTGGGTGTGCGGCGTCCGATCGCGGCTCGTTGTCTGCGGCGTCAGATGGATCGGGTCCTCACCCAACAAGCGACTAAAGACGCCCCACTTTCTTGGCGGCGGCGGCGACGGGGAGTCTGAAATATTTAGTGGGCCACCGCCGAAGGAGGACAGCGACGGCCGGCCCAGCACGGAGCGGGGACGGACCTCACCGGCAAGGACGTCGCGGTTGCGGATGGGTGTGACCGCCCCGAACGAGTCCTGAACCGAGTAGCCGTGTCGTCGGTCCAACGGAGTACTGGTGTTAGGTGCTTCTTGTCGGCTGCTGCGGTTGAACCAACCGCTTAATCCGGACAGTTTGCTGCCGCTGTTACTGCTGGAGGAGAGGTCGGTCGACGCAGACGGACCGGCTTTGCTCGAGCCGAAAAAACGGCCGTTCAAGTTTCCACGCATCGGAGTGCCACCTGGAAGGACAAGAATCCGTTATGCGGTGAGTAAATTGAATGACAAGAAGGTAACGTAACAACCGGAACGGCAATAAAGAAGATCGGGGGCTGAATCGGCAAGAGCAATAGACGAATCATCAATAGATCAAACCCATATTTAACAGATGCATAATCATATCATTCAATGAAGCAAGGCAGAATCCAATAATTTTGTTCGAAGGTTCAAATGGTTCGGAGTAATATTAAAACAGCCGCGGTAAGTAGTCAGTCGTACCTGTAGCATCAGCCGGCAACCCTCGTCTTTTGGAAGAGTCCACGGCGTCTTCGTCTTCATCTGAACTGAACGCGGCACCCGATCGTGGCGATCGTCGTGGAGTCGGAACAGCAGCCGGCTTCAGTGTACGTGGTAACGGTGCAATCGTGGGTGAAGGCGTTCGCTTGACTGTCGCCCGGACCGGTTGGCTTATCGGATTCGGCTTGGAAACAACGACCGGAATCGGTTTTCCAGCAACCGGTGGAGTGGGTTGCTTGGAGGTGCCCATCAACTTGACCAGACGTCGTTCAAGCGCTTTCCGTGTCGACTCCGTGATTGGTGGGACGCTGTCCTGGTAAGTTCCCAAGCGCTCTCGCAGCTGTATATCCGTCAGAGCGGCCACTTCTTTTTCCGCCATCTCGACAGTTAGGTCTAAAATGACAGAAAAAAAGGTTAAGTTTAGCCGATGAGAAACAACATACGTATGAGATAGAACACCAATGCAATAACGGAAATTTTCATACTTGCAGCCGCACTGGTTCCTCCACCTTCGGAATTTAAGTCAAGTCAGCTCAAGTACCGCGACAATCAATCAACCCATCAATGGACGAACATTAGCGCATTTTGATTGATTAGTTTATTGATTGATTGATCTATCGATCAACAGACAGGAGAGCCCCATATCAGTCGCCTTCTTGATTCATTAACTGTTTGATTTAAAACTAATGTCTTTGAAATACGAAGCGAGTATCCTCCATTGGACCACTTTTGTCCTGCCGGCAAGGCGACGACTAATTTATTGTACACAATGTTGGCACGGTTCGGTTGCAACAGCGGGTTTAATAAGTTGCAACCGCGGTTGCAATTCATTAGTGCTAGTTGTTGATTGATTGATTGATTGAAAAAGTTACTAAGCGGTGGCAACAGAACCACGCCAGAACTTGGTACAGAAAGCCATTCTCCATGAAGGTACCCAAAAATCGTCTAAAAATTTCTCGTCGAACGACCAAAATAACCGTCACCCTCACATTCCAGCAACTGATTGTCGTTGCCACCACATTTTATTGGTAAAAAAAAGATGTATAATACTTCATGCGAAACAATGCAACAGCGTGGACCTACCTCAAAAAAGATTCCCAATGTCAGCCGGGAAAGCGCGGAAGTATAATCTGAAACCTTCTTCAGCGGCACGTCGGTCAAAATGATGCCTGAAAGTGCAATGAAACACGGATAATCGCTCCGATCAAAGTATGGATTAATCCGGTTTCTCCGGATCGGAGCATGCGGAGAATGCGGAGAACATCTTTCTCCGGTCGTGTGGGGGATAATTTCTGCTTCAAACTTACGATTAAAATATGTATTCTCCGTGAATCAACCAACAAAAGTGCCGGAAATCTCTATAATCTCCGTCGGGAATGGGATGCGGTTGATTTTGACGAGAGCTGAGAAAAGCAGACAAGGTAAAGTCCTGAAGGCGGGGAGATTTTGCGATCAACGCGCAGCGAAGCGCTCTGTCCTTGATTTGCATTTCCTTGGATTTTAATGGCTTGCGCCGAGTAGGAGTAACACCTTATGTACGTTTATTGGGCTGAGAACTGCATAGGATTCAGTCCCACCTATTTTGTTGGACCAAATTCTCAATCGATCAATCAGCAGACTTGCACACGCCCAGCTCCAGATTTGACTACGCTTTTCTGCTCTCCCCCTATACCCCTATAGGGGCTCTCCCCCCCTTTAGGGGGTTGGGTATTTCGCAACTCATTTCCGGTGATTGGAAAGTTCTCCCAGCCAACGTTCTGCGGCGCTTCGATTAGACCAATTTCTATATTTGAATCTTTTTTTTAATCGTTGCCGATAGTGATGATGGAGGAAGTCGATTTGGGATATTTAGAATCGGTGCCGCACTGGAAGCTGCACCATCGCTATTTCCCCAGCAAAGTCGGAGGGTTTCCCGCGTGGTTGGACATCCATTCGTTGCCGCTTCCGGCAGACATTCAGTGCGGAGTATGCCAGGAACCGACGTCCTTTCTTATGCAGATTTATGCCTATCACCCCGATGATCCTGCTGGTAGGAAAAATATTGAAGCAATTTCTGTCACTCAATCAATCAATCCATCCACCGAGTGACCGACTTGTCCACTTAATGATTAAAAAATCAATCAACCAAAGAGTCCTTCTGTGAACTAGACGTTTTGCTACAAATACAAATATGTTTGTTATGATTCTAATTTTGAATACATTTTCTGCTTGTTTGCGATCTGTTTTATTCAGTTGATTGTGAATTGTGCTTGCGGGATGAATTAATGTCAAATCGAAATATTAGTCCATTAACACGATGTCAATCAATCCATCAATCAACGGAACGATATTCCATATGTTTGAATCAATCAACCTAAGAGTCCTTTCGTGAACTAGACGTTTTGTTACAAATACAAATATATGTGTTATGATTCTAATTTTGAATAGATTTTCTGCTTGTTTGCGATTTGTTACATTCAGATCGTTGTGAATTGTGCTTGCGCGACGAATTAATGTTAAACCGAAATGTTAATTCATTAACAGGCTGTCAATCAATCCATCAATCAACGAAACGATATTCAGGATGCTTGAATTATCGCTTTGCAGGCTTTCACCGTACAATTTTCGTGTTTGCCTGCCGCAAAAGTGCCTGCATGAAATCGGGAGCTTGCAGTGCGCTTCGAGTCTTCCGGTGTTGCTTGCCACGTGCGAATGACTTCTATAGCTCGGAGCCGTCCGACTGGCAGGAGCATGCCAAGGACCCGGAAGTGAAGCAGCCGCTGTGTGCGGTGTGCGGATGTCTGGCGCCAAACACCTGCGCGTCCTGCAAGAAAGTTTTCTACTGCGGCCGGGTGCATCAGCTGTTAGCCTGGCGAAGTGGACACAAGGAGGAATGCCCGGGAGTTAGGGACGATGCTGCGGTTTCTAAGGGGAAGGATATGAAGACACCGGCGATTTTTGCGGAGTTTGAGATTGTGCGCGAGCCGGAAGAATTGGACGGTTAGTCATGAATGAAATTAGATTCTCCTATAACTTCGCTTTCACTAATCGGAATCGTTTAGGACTATTCCTAATTTTTTTAGATTAATTTAAATAGCGATTTAGAAATAGGCCTTTTATTTTTAATTTAGTTTAAATTCGAACGACTGCTGGATAATTTACTTAGTTTTTTACTTGTCTGCTGGAACAGATGCGGCGGATGAGCGACCGGATGACGAACGACTGCTGGACTTTCAGAAGACTCTCCTTAACAATAAACCCACATTGAACGACACTTCGGTCGAAGAGCTGGAAACTTTCTGCGGCGGCGCACAAGACAAGGCCTTTCGTCAGTTCCACAAACGAGTACGCGAGAACGCCGAACAGGTGCTGCGGTACAATCGCGGTGGCAGCCCGCTCCTCATCTCCAACCAGCACGTCCCGACACCGCAGAACATTCCGCGATGCCGTTGCGGCTCAGCGCGGTCCTTCGAATTCCAGGTGATGCCGCAGCTTCTCAACAGCCTCCAGCAGGAGGAGACGATGACGGAGGGATTGGATTTCGGGACCATTTTGGTTTACACCTGCCAGAGAAACTGCCACGACGCTGCGATCAAGTATCAGCCGGAATTTGCGTGGGTTCAGTGTCTGGAAGCGGCCGTGAATCGCATGGAGACCGACGATGGGGATGAATCAGACTAGAATAAACTTTACTACAGTCACTTCTAATTCGAATAAACACAAACTTGTTGCGAGAGACACCATGGGACTGTCCGTGGGACATACTAATTTAAAAAAGGCAACACTTTGTGCTGATTTACACTAGAAGCTTCTTCTGCGGGAGGGTGAAAGAATCCATAGGGGAGATTTAGAAAGTCAGAACCATTATGTTGGGGGATAAAGGTGAAAAACAATAATATGGTAATATGAAAGAGCGGAAGAAGTGGTCAGTTTCCGACACGATGAATGACCCATTCCGCTTGGCAGAGCGGACACTTGGATCCCGCGGTGGCCGTGGCATTCTTGATCCACTGTGACATGCAGCAGTTATGGAAGGCATGGTTGCACTCTCCCCAGACGACTGTAAGCAACCAGACAGCACGCAATTCGTTAAAAAAGAGAGAACGCGCAATTTTTTTGAATGTAAATGATATGATAAACTACCAAAATAACCCAAACGGCGTAAGAAAAATCAATACTGGTAAGGAAAAATGAAAAACATTGTATTATTCCTCAATACATCAATCAAGCACAGCTGCGGCAAAATTACTTCAAAAAGCTCAATCAATCAAGGGACGCAGTACCAGTCTGCTAGACACTCACCGACGCAGGCCGTCTTGTTGGAGACTTGACAGTTGAGACACGGCTCCATCAGCATGACACGGCAGATCGCGCAGTTGTCTGACTGCACGTCCCAGCTCCAGAAGAAGACCGGATTGAATTTCTTCACGGTAATCGAGGCGGCAGGCAGGAATGGCGCATCACCGTCCGGCTCCTCCATCATCGGTACGTACCCAACAGCAGACTTGCCACCAGAGGCTTCTTCCAATTGCACATCCATAGTTGAAAAGAATGTGAGAAATATTACGAATATAAATCAAATCGGGATAGGATTCAACTCCAGACGAGAGAAGGAGAAAATGAAAGATAGTTAGTCTTCTTGAAACTTGAAAGGCTTGGGGGGAATTCAATTTATTTCAATGCGTGTTTGCCAGCTCCAGAATGGCAGAATCCAGAATCGAGATGCAATCAAGGCGATCGATTGATTGATTTAGGACTGCCTTGCAAGAACATAAGTAGAAATGGAACAGCTGTCTTCTCTTCTCTTGATTTGATTGATTTTTACACAAAGTTGCTAGTCGTGACAATCATTCAATCAAACAATCATACACAGGGTTGGTTTTTGTCTTTATTTACCACATATTTTTATTGACATTGAAATCGATCAATCAAAACTGCTGACGTGACTCATTCTCTGTAAAAGAATGGGTGATTCATCCTACTCTATCACGCGTTTTTCTGGGAGCGTGATTGTGTAAATTCTGTTATCCGATATGAGAATTATTCTACAATCAACATTACAGTTACAGCATGCGTCTCATCATTCTAAACTTTTAGAAAAAAACCTGCGCGGGAAAGGTTTCTTTTATCTTTAAGGTCAGAGAGAGAGCGGAAATTCGGCAAAATTTTATTCGTCAATTATTCGTCGTTTTAGCCCGAATCGCCCTTGTCACTTTGGTATTCTCCGAATTCCTTCGGACGACATCCCGCGTCTGTTGATTTCCGGACAGAACATGACAGCCAAACCCGCGGTCCCACCGAAACCGAAGCTGGTAAAGTTATCCGCGAAGGAGAGCAGGCAACTTGTTGCGCCTCTATCCGACGAGGACGCACCTCCTCCTCCTCCTCCTCCTCCTCCTGTTGCTGCTATTATTTCCAGCCCATTCGACACGGAAGCGCGGGCGGAGCCGCAGTTTTTTTACAAGGCATCTGCGTCATCAAATGGATTTAAAAGTTATCTCGGGGAAACAGCGAGTCAGAAGATGCCGGTTGCGGGAAAGACAGCAACGGGAAGACGTTCGAGTCTGCCTGATGCTACGGTCCATTCGGTAGGCAAGGCATGCGCTTGATTGAGTGATTATTTGATTGGATAAAAAGTTCACATTTAATCCGGGCATGCTTAGATTGATTGGCTTGATTGAGTTTCCAACAACGTTTAGAGAATTAGTTTTGCCCGGTGTGGCTTCTTCTTCAACTGATTTAAATTGTCTAAATGGTATGAAATATGCATGAAAAAAATGTCTTGAGAGTTATCGTTGCACTAGTTAAATTTCGTCAATCAAGGTACATTCTGTTTGCATACATTTGAACAGTCACACTCTTTGTTTGCTTCTGTCAGAGTATACGAGTGATTGATTGTTCGATTGACCGCACGTGTCACGTCAATCACAAAATAGTTATTATTTATTTGTTAACTACGGTAATTTGTTTCTTAGTCTAATGAAAATTGGTTACTAATAATTTTTTGGTTCAGTTTCTTTTCTTGCAATAATTAAGCTTGACAGTCTAGTAGTTTGATTTGAAGTTATTCTGTTATTGAACTAATTTTAAGTCTGAAAAAGTAAACCGAAGTATTAATTAGTTTAAGTTTCTTCTTTAGACTAAACGAGAAAAAATTGAGTTTGTTAATTTAATTTCTGAACGTTTTTCTGTTTCAGTTTCAGATTCAGTTTTGTTTTCTGTTTACGTTGTTTTCCCGATCAACTACCAAAGCTTACCGCTGTTTTGTCTGACCATTTTCTTATCAGCATCTCGAATAATCACAAGATCTTTTGCACGATTTTCGATAATGGCATCGACATTAATTCCATTTCGTTTGCAGGTGACCGGTAACACAAGGAAAAATTCTCGCAAGAAAATGCACACCTCAAAGACGTCCTTCTTCACTAGTCACGTCTCAAAGAGCCCCTCCAAAGTGGTGGAACCGGCTGAAGTTGGACTGGAATGTGGCAGTGCTTTCGCTGAGGCTAAACGGAAATTCGCGCCGGTTGCTTCCTGCACTTCGCCAACCCCGACAGCGGCGTTGTCGAACTTGAGTCACGCTTCGAGTGCCGCTGCCGCGACATCGTCAGTTTCGACCTCCTCCTCTTATCAGTCTTGCGATGCAAGGAGGGACGAAGAACCGGTGTCAATAAACCAACTTTCCAACTGCGATTCAGTGGAAGTTTTGAATCGCGAAGATGTCAGTGTTGTTGTTGTTGTGGAAGGACACGCCGACGCGTACAGCGTGGTGGATACGGTTAATCAATCGATCGAGCGGTTGGATTTGCATTCGGACGAGCGAGATCTCTTCATGGGGGTCACGGAGGCGGATATTGCGGCTGCGCGAACTGAGCAGGAGCACTCGATACGGACCTCGATGATCAGTAACGCAACGATTAGCTCGACAGATAGTGAAAAATCGAGCCATGGATTGGGGAATGGGGAAGGGGAACGAACGCTTGCTACAGCAGTCCCGTCCGATAAGGTACAATTAAATTTTGTATTAATTTTACTCTCACTTGCTGTCGGATTACTTGGTTGTTTCAGTTTTGGCTTTCATGCTTGTCTCTCTGTATGCCTTTCTCTCTGTTGGTCTCTATGTCCGTTTGTCTTTTTTCTGTCTGTCTGTCTGTCTGTCTGTCTGTCTGTCTGTCTGTCTGTCCGGCTGTCTGTTTATGTGCCTGTCGGCTGTTAGTGTCTGTCTGTCTGTTTGTCTGTCTGAGTGTCCGTCCACGTCTGTCTGGATGTGTGTAAGTGTCTCTGTCTGTGTCTGTGTGCTTGATATTGTTCAATGAAGCCTGAAGGTTAATCCATTTTATTTCTCGATTCATCATGTTTGTCGGTCCTTTATCGGTTGTTCTGTTTGTTGTTTAGGCTTATAAAGTGGCAACTGAGATCGTCGAAACAGAATATAAATACCTGCAAAGCCTTCGATTGTTGCTGGTAGAATTTCCGGCCGCAGTGCAAGGGTCAATCCCACCGGAAGATATAACATTACTGTTGAGGGGTCTGCCGCAGCTCGAGAAACTATGCGTGGATATTTATGAGGATTTGCAAGCACACCTGGAAGTGTACTCAACGGAACGACTGATCGCGCCGGTATTTCTCAAAAAAGGCAAAGTGTTGCTGCTCTACGTCCATTATGTCAACGATTTCGAACGGCTCATTGACACCTATCAAAGCCTGTTGCGGAAGTACCCGAATTTTGCCGATATGGTGGCCAAATTTGAGGTACGGCCCATTGAAGTTGTTCGATTTCCTGTGCCTAACTTGTCTGGTATTTTTTTACTTGTCTGTCTATCTGTCTGTCTGTCTGTCTGTCTGTCTGTCTGTTTGTCTGCATGTCTGTCTGCATGTCTGTCTGTTTGTCTGCATGTTTGTCTGCATGTCTGTCTGCCTGCCTGCATGTTTGTCTGTCTGTCTGTTTGCATGTCTGTCTGCCTGCCTGTCTGTTTAGCTACCTGTCAACTTGTTTGTTCATTTCAACGTCGTTCCGTCTATTTGTCTGTTTGTGTTCTTATTAGCTGGGATAGTCTTGATTTCTCATTGCTTGATTTTCTTTAGGCTTCGCCTGTATGCAAGAAAATACCACTAGTGGAATACTTTCACAAGCCCATCCAGCGACTACCAAGATATCCTCTTTTACTGGCCACTTACATGAGAGCGTTGGAGGCCGAAGAGGATCATCCTGACCGGAGAAATGCAAAAGGTTTGTTCGGGCCCTTTTCTTATGTGTAGAAAAGGATGGATGATTTATGCGTTTGCTGTTCAAATCTGCCCTTTTAGATGCTCTTGAACTGGTAGCCTCCGTGACGTTACAAGCCAACACAACACTGGCGTCTGTCGAGAAAGCCCACAAACTCCTCTGGTATCAAGCGCGAACCATAGGCTACACGTTTCTCCGGTCAAACCGCACCTTCATCCGTGACGGCACCCTGAAGAAGCTCTCACGAAAAGCTCCACAAGACCGCATTGTTCTACTGGTAAGTTTGAATTTTTAAATAATTACTCACCCTGTGCTCCATATAATTGTTTATTGTTATTCAGTGTTCTGATGCGATCATTTGCGGGGAATTCGATTCGATAACCGGCATGAAATTCACCGTCAATGCCGAGTATCCGTTGACGGAAATCAGGGTCAGTTGGAAACTACAACAACATTAGCCTTTATCATACTGACTGACATGTTTGTTCTAAACTGTATATGCTTCATCTGTCTGATGTCGTGTAGGTGGAGCACTTGATTGATCCAGACTACTTCGAACGGGACCTTGAGTTTGGGATTTACTCCACAAAGAAATCCTTTGTCTTTCAGGCGCACTCGATCGAAGAGCGCAATGCATGGTACGCCAAGCCACCGAGTCTGAAGACCCAGATTTTGCTATTGTTTGCGAACACTATCTTTCATACGTATAGGATAACAGCAATTAGTCGAGCCACGGAAGACCGTCAGAAATTAAATGCCAGAAAAGCGAAGTTGAGGAGTACAACGACCGAGGTTCGATTTATTCTCCGTTTGCTGCCTTTCATTTCAGTTTTCCTATTACCATTCCCATTTGCCGTTTTATTCTAATGCTACTTTTTCCGTTTGTCTTTCAGTCTTTCTTTCTGTCTGTCTGTCTGTCTGTCTGTTTGTCTGTCTGTTTGTCTGTCTGTCTGTTTGTCTGTCTGTCTGTCTGTGTCTGTCTGTATGTCTGTCTTGTCTGTTTGTCGTGTCTCTCTGTCTATTTGTCTGTCTGTATGTCTGTCTGTCTGTCTGTCTGTCTTGTCTGTCTGTCTTGTCTGTATGTCTGTCTTGTCTGTTTGTCGTGTCTATCTGTCTGTCTGATAACGTTTCTGCCAACTTGTATCATCAGCACTTTTGTTCTCCCAGGACCCTTTGAGCTTCGCTCCGATATGGATCCCCGACTACCGCGTCAATTCCTGCCAACTCTGCAGAAAGCAGTTCAGTCTCTTTCGCCGGTACCACCACTGCCGGTTATGCGGGTAGGTTCCCCTGATTAGCAGCCCTTTCCCAGCTTCATTATTGCCAGCCCAAGCGTAGCCCCATGGCATTTAAAATATTTTTCCCATCCTCCAGGTACGCGGTCTGCGGTAGCTGTTCGCCGCACGAAGTCGGCATCGATTACAAGGATAATCGACCGAAACGGGTCTGTCTGGCATGCTTCAGCGACCCCGCAAAGAACCCAGACTTATCCGTCGTCGCTGACCAAAACCGCTGACCTACCTCTCACGCTTGTTTAGTCGTTGTGGTGTGTCCTTGATGATAGACAGTACTGAGACCAGCTATTGATTCACCTGGCGTAAGACAGATTGCGCGGTCAGTTCGTTATCTGTGATAATTTTTTCGTTTTCTTCCAAATTTTAAGCTAATTTTCCTCATGTTTCACTCCATGGACCGAAGAGCTTTGTTGTTACTTTTTTTATGCGCCCGGATACATTGGCATTGTATGACTGATCGATCGGTCCTCTGCATGCAAACAGTGACAGAATCAGCGGTGATGAGAAAATATCTATGAAGATTGCTTGGCAGATATCCGTGACTGTTCCAGGCAGTCTCAGTAAGAGTCTCATACTGATTTGTCATGTTGCCTGTCTATCTGCCTGATTGACAGCATGTCTCTCCGACTTTCGGTCTGTCTGCCTGGCAATCTACTTCTTCATCTGCCTATGTGCCTGTCTGCGTGTCTTGCTGTCTATCTCTCGGTTTGCCTGCCTGCCAACCTAACTCTGTCTGCGTCTTCCTCAATGTGACTGCCTCAAAATTCAGTCAACGCGACTGCAATTGTGAACGCGGAAGATGGTTACCCCAACACAGCCATCAGCTATAAACGTTATAGCGTTTTTAACTGACCCATACACCAGTGAATAGATAGAAGTTTTCCCCCCAGTTATAGTACAACAATTAAAAACAAGTGGTATAGCACAGAGCAAATGTCAAGATGAAAATAAGAATCACAATTTTTGAATGCAATGAAAAACACGCATGTGCTTGCAGAAAGTCTCAACCGGCGCTTCGCGGCAGGACATTTCGCACAGCGCGCAGCGACGACGGGCGGCGGGTGTCCACTAATCCAGCGAGCGATCCCCATCATCCATCCGCACCAGCCCGAGAAGTTGAAAAGCGCGCGGCGAGCACACGCGATAGATAGACCAGCACACAGAACGGAAGAACATAATCTCTCGTCTGTCTCTTTAAAAAACATTATAGTATATTATAACTAGGAAGCAAAAGTGTGTCTGGATGTGTATGTCTGGATGTGTGTCTGGATGTGTGTGTGTGTGTGTGTGTGGATGAGTAAGTAACTAAACATCTATCTATATATATAGGCAATCAATCAAGAGCGCTCTCTCCATTCACAGATTCGCTTGAAGGGAGACGACGACGTGGCACACACACATCCATGCGGCGAAGAAGACACAGAATGGAGAAGCGCAGGAGGAAAAGTGAGCTGGTGAGGTGGAAGTGGAGTCGGGAAGCTGGCTTGGTGCATCATGAAAGTCCAGTGAGGGAGTGCAGTGTGTAGGTAAAGGTGCAGAAGAAGAATGGAAGAATGGTGCGCGGGAACGGTAGCAAAAAAATATTTCTCTCAATTTTCAGTATTTTTGGCATCAGAATTATAACCCGGTTCCTACGGAGGCTGTGTGTGAGGAGGGGGAGTGGTATGTGTAGAGGAAGAGACCGGCACAAACACATGATGGGACCATCACGCGGAGGTAAACCCAGCTGTCTGCATTAACGCGGGGTGATATTTGAGCAGACAATGTGTGGGTGGAAAGCGCGTCCCCCGCAAAAGACAATCCAGACGAAAGGCAAATGGACTCACTCCAACACCTTCCAGTCCCTGTGGTCCTTCCAGTCCCTGTGGTCCTCCCAGTGCCTGTGGTGAAGTATCTTCCTCCGACAGGGTCCAAATTGGAGTTAAAACCATCCGGGCACCCATTTCGCTATCCAAAAGGTCGCCGAAAACAAGCAAAACTTCGGGCCTTTCTTCGATCCTTCGATGCAACGAAAAAGCAACAGCAGCAGCCAGCATCACCAGAGGCGTGGCAGCAGCCAGCACCACCAGAGAGGCGTGTCATGCCTTCTTGTGGAGAGCGTCATACGCCTTGATGCGGGTTTTGATGAGGGTGAGCTTATTAAACAAATGGTTCCACCGGCCGCGTTTGGCCGAGTAGTCGTCGTCCTTCTTCAGCCGCTTATACTCGGCTCGCATCATCTCCGCGTAGCGCTGATACTCTGCGGAGTGCTTTACGGCGCCGTTCAAGTGACGCTCCCACTGCGTGAACTGATCGCTGATCCGGGCCATCTGCCCGTGCAGCTCCTTGTACTCGGTGTATTCAGAGTAGAAGTCTTCCTTGTACTTGCGACGCTGCTCGGTCGTCGCAATGGCTCGATATCGACTGAAAAAAGAACAACAAAAAACAATGTAGACGATCATGACGTGCAAACACATCCGTCAAGTCGTAAACGAATAAAGCGTCGCATGTCACCTCAATTCAGATCGGAGGAGTTTACCAATCTGTACTAGTCTCGGATTTTCAAACAAAATTAAATAAAACGATTTCTTTAATACAAATAAAATCACCGTTTCCAAAGACTTACTCAGAATTCTCTCTATCGCCCTGCATGGCCTGATCATCATCCAAGCCATGACCAACACTTCCCCCAACATCCGAAGTGTTGCTGGTCTTCTTACTCCTGGCCGCGCCGCCGTCACTGTTGCCAATGTCCTTGAATTTGCTGTGATCCGGCGGACTCGGCGTGGAGCAGCTGGAGTTGCTCGGCGGCGGCGGTGACAGATCGTCACCTGGATTGGGGTGGGCCAACTGCACCCGCGCACTGGCCATCTCATTCTGCAGCCGTTCCAGCTCGGCCGAATTCTTCCCACCGTTCTTCGAAGACGACGTCGTCGTGATGGCAGGCATCGCCGCTGCCGTAGGTCGGCCCGGCGGCCGAGACGACGATGCCAATGACGAGGCAGACGAGGAAGAAGGAAAAAGATCGGATGCGGAGGCGGTGCGGGAAAGGTGTTTGTTTCCATTGACGGTGGAGCCACCTGCTGCTGCACTTGACCCCGCTGCGGAAGGGCGGGCGTTTAAGAAGGCGGCGAGCCGCTTGGCGGCTGCCGCCTGGTCCGCCGGCGAGTACAGTGACCACTTCGCATCCACCTGGCCGAAGCAACCCGGCAACAGCTCAAAGAGGCCCTCGCTGCTGGCAGCACTAGCAGCGATCACGGACGCCACTTCGGTCAGCAGCTGCTCCAACACTGCACGCTCCTCGTCCTTGTAGCCGAACTTTCGCAGCTTGCTAATCAAGTCCGGTTTGGTCATTGGCCGCAGCGCCAAGGTCTGGATCAGTCGTTCGCGCAGCGGACGCACCGGCACCGTCGTAGGTGAGCGTGTGAGGGGCGACCGACCGGATCCAAGACTGTTGCCGCTGCTGCTCATGCTCATGCTGTTCTCCGGCACAGCCAACGTTGATGAGGAAGAGGAGGAAAGACTGGATGAATTTGCGGCTGGCGGTTGGGATGAGGAAGACCGAGAGGATGGGTGCGGCGGTGGCGTGAGATGCGGGGGCCTCTTTTGTTGACTGCTGCTGCTGACGCCGGGGGCTGAGGTAAAGGAGGGTGAAATCACAGGTTGCGAAGCGGAAGAGGTAAGTCCACGGCTGCCTCCACCGGGGAGGGCTGTGTTGTTGTTGTTCGTCCGGCCGAAAGGGGAGTTGTGCGGGGAGACAGAAGCGACGGCGCCGTCGAGGCGTAACTTTTTGCTAGAGTTGGTTAGTGGTACGGTCTCGCCGGGGCGTTTGATGCCGACTTTGGAATGCCGGGATACATTGGAGATGTCCATCTTTTTAACGCTGAAAAGAGAAGAGATTAACTTTAGGATTGGCAATATAGTACCACAATTGTCTGACTGATTCACTGCCTGTCTGCCTATCTATCTCTCTACCTTTCTCCCTGCTTGACTATTATTTTGCTGTTTTATCTCATTATTTATCTGCCTGTCTCGTCTGCCCGTCTGTCCGTCTGACTGGTTGACTGTCTACTCGCCCGTCTGTCTGTCTGTCTGTCTGTCTGTCTGTCTGTCTGTCCTGTCGGTGTCTATCTGTCTGTCTGTCTGTCTGTCTGTGCCTGTCGGTGTCTATCTGTCTGTGCGTCTCTTCAAATGGATGTCTAACCAGAGCTGTATGTAAACCGCTTGCTTGCCAGACATGAAAATCACATAACTCCGGCACGTGGTCTCGTGAAATGTGTGGATTATGCGAGAAAACCCGCCGCCAAAGATACTGGAGGCCTCCACGTAATAACCCTCCTTGGCGTGTGTGTGTCTGTCTGTGTGCGATCAGGCATGCGTGCTGGACGCGTAATCGAAAACAATAATGCCACTACTGCGAGAGCTCGCGCTCTCTCACTCTCGTACCATGACTTTTTATTATCCTCGTCCGCCTTGGCCATCCGCTGGCGCGTATGCTCAAACGACGCCTCCGTGGCCTGGACGGTGATGCGATTCCTGATGTCGCTGACGTGCTCCACCTCGCCGCGCCGGATCGTCTGGATGCACTCGAAGCTACCCTGGGGACCGCTGTCCTTCTCCAGGATCTCATCCACGCGGAAGCTAAACTCCTCACCGGAAGGAAGTCGGATGAACTGCAGCAAAAAACGCATACGTCTGATTAGACAAAGTGAAAAAGAGATAAATCACGGCAGACAGGCAGCCGGATACACCGACCGAAGACAAGACACAGACGGTATCTCCCCTGTGTTAAGGGGAACCTGCCCCGGTTATTTCCAAAACCAGATAAGCAAACGCAAAATATAAGTGAGTCAAACGAAGATGACGACGACGACGACAAGAGGTCAAGTTAGCCTGTGTTCAAAGGGCGCGAGCGCGAGCGAAGATGTAAATCAGCAATCTCTCTAGTAGTCGTACGTATGTTTGCTCAAGGACTCAAATTCCATCTCCCTATTGAGCCGATGGAATGGTGAACCTCTTCAGTAGTCCGTCGCAGATATCGATCTACTGCTGCTTTTAAAGCACTGAATGGCTTGAAACTAGATACGAACAGTTGATTGATCGATTACACACCGCTTAACATCAGTTTCTCGTTAATGATGGAGCATCGATTAGTTGATTGATGTGTTATGCTACTCGCAAAACGGTAAAATGCTTTTAACTGGCGACATTGATTGATTGCCGTATTGGTCGCCCAAATACTGAAGCAATCAAGAGATTTCAGTCCTTTCAATTTCAATCTGATGCGCTTAATCTGCAATCTGTTTCAGTTCCCATTGTTTCAAGTCCAGACGCTGGAACCAAACGCTGGGACCAGCAGCAGCAACGACGCGCACGCCACTTTGCTAGCGCAAGCCCGGAGGGCGTCGCTGCTGCAGCCTTTCCCGCATAAGAGAGAAAGAGAATTATGGCAAAAAATTGGTGTGAACGAGCGAACTGGTCCGGCTCAATGTCCCTCATCGTGCGGTGTACAGTGTGAGTGTGTGTCTGTGAGTCTGTCTTTCCGCGCGCTCATGTTCCTCACTGAAGCTAGTGAAACAATGGCGCACCGGCGCGCTCTAGATTGCTGCCGAGCTTCACAAGCAGCAAGAGCAGTGAGTGAGAGCCCGTTGTCACCATCAACCATCAGCCATCATCATTGCCATACGTAAGACAACAGGAGGTTGTTCTTCTGTCAGGTCGTTTGCACAGATCTTTTCCTCTCTCGCGCTCGCGCGCGCTGCTCGAGAAGCAGCGAAGAGACAGTTCTGCAGTTCAACGCAACGCTAAACCGTTTAGCAGACTGTCTGTGTGTCGGAATTGTGTCTGATGTAGACATTTGGGCAGTAATGAAAACGCGCGCGCGTGTGTGCGGGCGCGCCGTAAAGCTGATGTCTCGCTGATTTAGCCTCATTAACACCGGGAGAGAAACAATCCGAATCTCTCACGAAGTCTCTGGCGGCCCAGTCGGCCGGAGACCTCTTTGTCGTCGTCGCGTCGTGATTTAATGTAGCAAAACTGATTTCGTTAGCTGGACAGACACCGGTACGTACAATCAGCCATCCAGACCGATACAGTCTAGGAAACAGACAGACCGACAATCATACAAATAAGCAAACAGACAGACAGGCAGACAGACAGACAGGCAGACAGGCAGGCAGACAGACAGAAAAGCAGACAGACAGAAAAGCAGACAGACAGATCGAGCAGGCAGGCAAGCAGACTGTCTCGTACCCCATCTTTTTCGCCAAGATGAAATGAAGCTCCTCCTTTGCGATCCTGCAAGAACAGAGAAAAACGTGAGTTAGTTCAATTGTTTCCGTCAATAAGAGCGCCGGCGGTAAAAAAAAACCAAGAGAGAAACTAGACAAGTCGGTCAGTAGTGTCACAAGAAGCAACTCTCGTTACGCTCCAATCTAAACAACCAAACACACACTTCCCTTCATATACAAAACGCCACAAACACACAGACTGCTATTATGAAAGAACACACGCCACGCCACCGCGCGTAACAGCGACAACAACCCATCATCAAAAGGGGCCCTCGAAAGACGTTTATTTGGCGTGGCTTTGAAACAAGCAACAGACCTTTCTGCTGGCACATGTCTCTCCCTCGAACATTTTTTCTTTCAACAAAAAATTCCTTCGGCGAGGGAGGACCAAGGCCGAAAAAAGGTTCCGAAAAAAGCAAGAGATTTCGAGAAAAAAAAAACAATATTTAGTTATTCTCCGAAGCGTCAACTCGATCCGAATTGGTAATTTAACACGCGATGAGCACTCAAAAAACTGATTCAATGGATTTCGGTTTCAAGTGGCGCCACTGGATATTCCACGAGCATTTCCAGCAGTATAGTGATGGCTGCAGCAGTTGCATCCGCTTCCTGTTGACCGGAGGCCGGTGCCCCACACCGACAACAGACGCTAGAGTTTACTGACAAACTATGCCGGCACAGAATCATCGAACTGCGACTTTACACCGAGGCACACAGTCCTATAGAGAGAGCGCAAAATAAATAAATGGCAAAATAGAAACACAGGCAGGCAGGCAGGCAGGCAGGCAGGCAGGCAGGCAGGCAGGCAGGCAGACAGACAGACAAGCAGAAAGACAGACAGACAGGCAATTAGACAGTTAGACAGGCAGACAGACAAACAAACAGATAGATAGGCGGATAGGCGGATAGTCAGACAGACAAGCAGCTGGACAACCAGATCCAGACAGCCAACTAAGCAGGCAAATAAAAAAATAGACAGACAGCCAGACAAATAGACATACACGGTGGACTACAGCGACTCGGGTAGTCAAGGCACAGAAATAGCACAAGGGGAAGTATTAAAAGTGAGATGGAAGTTGATGAACGGCACGATCCACGACGCTGTACGGCGAATTAGGCCTTCAAAAACGGAAGAGAGTAACGGAGCACGCTAAGCGAAGCAGAATTAACGGAGGGAGCCAGCCAGCGTACACCCTCGTCCGACCTTCCGTTCGCAGAGCTCTCGCTCGGTTCGCCGCGGCGGCGCCGGTCCTTCAACTGACTTCATTCGAAGCAACCTCGTCAGTTCTCGCAGCAGACACCTGGACTGCGTGTGCGACGTGCCTCTCCCTCGACCGGCTCCATTATGGCCTATTCGGAGAGTCAGTAGCAACCAGAAGGAGGAATGGCCTTCGACGTGCCGCTTTTCTGACAAACAAACAAAATTACGTAAAACTCTCGCACGGGGCAGAGAGACGAAAGACTGAGGCAAAAAGAAAACGTGACACAATTTGGTCGGCAAGATTAGATGTCGACCACAGCCCTGGGTTTGTACGGCAAAAACTGAACTATTAAGGTCATTCAGTCGTCTCATCAATCAACAATCAACCAACTGAACAGCAATATCCAGTAAGCCCTCAATCAAGCATTTGGTCAAAGCAAGGCGACCAATCAACAATCAATCAACTGACTCACAACGTTCCTCAATCATTCAATCAAGCCATCGGCCTCGCCAACGAAGTAACCAATTTAAAAAAAGGGAAAAAAGCAGCCAATCAACCAATCGAGCGATCGTTTCTTGGGCGAACTTTCTGGCAATTATTGTCTTAAAGAAAGCAGGAAACAGCCTATTCGATTTAAATTTCTGCTTTAATTTTAGTACGCCGGCTTAAACGATTTTTAATGGAGCTTCTTTTACCACCGAGGTTCACCGTGGTTGATGTTTGGCGCAGTGGACCGTGACTGTGCGGCGATCGTCTTCGATGCGGCGCGCGTCGATGCTTCATTATGTAACACTACCAGCAACAGACAGCAGCGCCCCTCGCAAACAACGCAAAAGTCACAGGCACAACACACAGACAAGAACAAGACAGCCTTGCCCGACGTAATCGTTGTGCATGTTTTGCTGAGATATACCGATGAAAGGGGCGGAAGAAACACGGAACGAGCAGAGGGGGATGTGCTGTTGTGGCCAAACCGTGCGCGATCGTCGTAAACCTGCGTAACAGAGTTTATATGCAGGTATATGCGCAACTTTTATGCACTATACCCGGTTGCCAACAAGGCTATGCGGGGTGAAAATACGGACGGGGTTAGGCGACCGATAGTCAAGCAGACAGCCAAGCAAACAGACAATCACACTGGCGACGGATACAGCCCGGCATAGACAGAGAGACAGACACACACGCAAACAGACAAACAGACAAAGAGAGGCAGGCAAAGAGAGACCGGCAAAGGGACAGACAGAAAGTCAGACAGACAGACAGACAGACTACAAGGCAGATAGACAACAAGCAGACAGACTTGTACAGGCAGATAGACAACAGGCAGACAGACCTAGTACAGACGGTAAGACAGGCAAAAAAACAGACATGGAAGAGAACAAGCAACGCCTTGGTCAACTGCCTGCTTGATTGGTTGCCTGATAGAGAGGTATGGCGCCGATTACGGCCAATTAACCCGGCTAATTTTAATGGTGCCTTTCGAGAGTATCCATCCAGACAGCGGGTTTAAAATTAGGTGACCGAGGAGGAGGGGATGAGCGCGTGAGAGAGAGCGAAATGATATGCCTCTCTGCGCGGACAGACGTCTCTGTGTACACTTTGTGCCTTACTCTGCTCACTTCCACACAACGGTGAACTCTAATAAAAAAAACGGCAACAGACTTTCCGGTTTTTGAGCCCTCAATGTGTTCAGACTCTTCGCTTGCTGCTCTTGTCTTGTCCACTTCTCTCTCTCTCTCTCTCTTCTCCCCCTCTCACGTCTCACTCTAATCTCACTAAGTCAAGTGTGAGGCAAACTTCTCTTTTTTTATCGTCATCATCCTCGTGGTAGTGAGTATCCTCAAGAGACCTGAAAGATCATTTTTTTGTCGCGCAACTTCCTTGAAAGTCAACTGAAGAAAAGAAATAACGGTACGAGTACTGTATTTACACTGTATTTCAATATAAATTTAACGGCTAAACATAAACATAAATTATGATAAATAATAATAACTACACCCTATCGTAGAAATATATGGAAATAATAGTTTAATATGTAAATTTAAAATATAATATAATTTCTAACTAAACCTTCAAGAAAAAAAAATGAAACGACCAGATCGGCGAACAATCGACCAATCAAGCAGCAGAAAGCAAATTAGTCAAGCGCATTCAATCAACTGATCAATCAAAGGATCACCATGCACCATCAGTATGTTTCCATTATCGATCAATCAATCAACCGGTCTGTAAACGACCGAAAGGATAGAATAGCTCCTGTTACGAGCGGAATCAGGCTAGAGAACAGAATTTCCCGTCTAAAGCACAACCAACAGGAGGTCGAGGGGTGATTGAGGTCAGAGCGGGCAGAAGTTCGGAAGCCATTGCCAGCCAGGCACACAAAGTGTCTCGCAATCATCATATCATCGTCGCACCGCACAAGCAAGTGGGTAAAAAACAACAGAAAAGGTGCAAAAGTTGATGAATCATTTTGAATGTTCTGTTTTCGTTAGGCAAATGGCAAATAATAATACACGAAAAACATACATACACGTGAGATGTTTACGACTTGCGTTTCATCGAAAGCCTGGAGGAGGATGTCTTGTTGATATTATTAACACTTTTGTTTGCCCTCTCCGCACGAAAAGCTTGCGAGGAAAAAAACCACCGGCTTGGAATAAGCCGACGGAGCTGGCCGACTGAGCTATATCAGTCTCCCAGGCATACAGACAGACCGGTAGACAGATATTCGAACAAAACACCCAGTCAAAGGTACAGGCAGACAAACAAACAGGCAGACAGACAAACAGACAGACATATGAATAGACAGGCAACAGACAAGATATACAGACAGACAAGACATACAGACAGACAGACAGACAGACAGACAGACAGACAGACAAAGCAGTGATTAATCTCCCAAACGCACAACCCAGAGAACACAAAGAGCAAACAGAGACCGCGCGCGTCGAGCCCAAGGTCTACGATCGAGTACCCTGCTAGGAGAGAAATTTTAAATCAATCATGTAAGCGCGGAATCGTGTAAGCAGAATCGCATTACACCCCGACGGAACAGCGGACGTCGATTTTCGGTCGAAGAGGGGGGTTGAGTGGACGACGCAGGTACGTTAGTACCCTGGGTAGGAGAAACAGCTCCCCATTTAATACAAACAAATTAAAGTGTCACACACGCCACACACACAAACGAAAGCGGAACATGCGACAAAAAAACGAGTTGCATTCCTTTCAAACGCCGCGTCGCAGCCACAGACAGACAGACAGACAGACATAATCCGCGTAAACTCTGACGAGGGTCAATGTTGTAAAATTTTTTTCGTCAAGACATTTTCAAATCAACAGTAAAATATTTCAATATTTCACATGAACGATCATTTAATTGCTTCATAAATTTAAAATATTAAAAAATGTCTGTGCACAGTCAATGCAAAATCCATCGCGCCAAACACAAAACACTTCAATAATCCCACACAACCGTAATAATAAAACCGTCCGCGAGACGGTACCAACACAACATTAGCATCGGAAATCGATTACACCCTCGCCAGTTCAGAGCTGTACTTCATTTTTTTGCTTCACCACACACTGCACTGCTTTACACTTCCATCATCAGCTGGTCCGCGCGGCCATCAAATTCACCCTCCCGGCAGTTTACAATGGCGCCTGCTTTGCTTCTGCGAGTTGCTCGTGTTTTTTCTTCTCTTTCTCTCTTTCTCCCTTCTCAACTGCTATTGTAGCAAAACCGCACATCTGACTGCGAAGAGAGGGAGAGGGAGAGGGAGAGAGAGAGAGAGAGAGAGAGAGAGAGAGAGATTTTTCATTTATTTAATAATAATGAAAACGAAACAGCCCATTACGAGCAATCCGCAACTCCATACTACTGACCGTCAAGTCCATTGAACTCTAGGCATACTACAGCACCGAGTACTGGTACTACGACAGTGCACACTTTGAGTTGGCTTTTTAGCTTCCTTCTACCTGACTTGATCACGAACGTGAACGGCACTCGGTCTGCGGGTTTAAGGTGGAGGACGCGCAAGGGATTGTTGAAACTTTCGTGTCATGTTGAAAAGACTGTCGCCATGAGTCAGACAGACAGACAAGAGAGGGAGGGGGAAAACTTAATGGATGCGATGAATTGCGGGTATAATTACGGACCACAGCGCACTCTTTTGATGCACACAGACAAACACACACACACACACACTGCAGGGATGAGAGTGATAATGATAATATAACAATAATAATATAATCCACACATATAAGATGCGGTAACGACGGACACAATGTCGTGTTTTTTGCGTGCCTGCCTGGCAGTTTAGCAGCATAAATTTCGCCGGCAAATCGGTGTTTTAGCTTTTCAACAGGCTTTTTTTACATGCCAGAGCGATCGGTAGTCAGAAGTCCACGTTTACGTGTGGCGGCTGTCTGTCTGGGTCCCCACTCCCAGGACGGCCGAGTATCAGGCCATAGGAAATTCGGGGGGGGGAGACAAACAGACACGTGTATACAGAGCCCGGCAGGCAAACCAGCAAACGCTCAGGCAGACAGAAAAGTAAACAGGCTAAGGAAAGAAATTAGATATACAGACAAACAGACAAATAGACAGACAGACAGACAGACAGACAGACAGACACTCAGAGGGAATAAACATGTAGTTAAAGACAATACTTTCCGTGACAAGACAAGACTCGGTCATTCGACATGAAGCAGTAAGCAAAGTGTCATTACCAATGGCAGCCAGCTAGAAGGAAAGCTTATCGCTGATTTCTCAAAATGTAAATTCATAATCTGCAAGGATAGCGATGACCGATTCCATTATGCGGCGAAATCAAATTTTCAATTATCCCTCAAGATGGCAAACATCTGTGCTCAA
>LRSR01009957.1:0-13108 GCA_001579985.1 Hypsibius dujardini | reverse complement strand
GTTAAAAAAGCCTTGCGCCTAAAAGTGCGATTTCCGCTTTTACATCCCGTTGCACTTTTCCAACGCTGTAGATCGTTTCCACATCGGTTTCTTTGGATAAGGGAAAGACTGGTGAACTTGTTTTGTCCTTGGATGATGCGCAATGGACCCAGCACAGGGCAATGGGGTGAGTTAAAACGTCCGATCGAACGTCACTAAATTGCCAATCAATCAATCAATCAATCGGTCAATTGAATGTGATTATCAATGTTGTTTAGTTTTCGGCGAAGATTTGTTTACACCACCCTGTTAAATTGATCGATCAAGCCTAGTTGTGGAGGAGTAATTACATCGAAGAACCTAAATTGGTTGGGCTCAAATCAGTTTTGGGGCAATATGCGAAAATGAAACGATTTGACATAACTGGGCGAGATTATGTCAAATCGAACACTAATCGTTCAATCAACTGCATCACGCAATACATCAGTCATGCAGAGACGAACTTGTCCCTCAATATTCGCTACATTGCCGCCTGGAGCAGTGGAGCGTAATTATTGGTCGTTGAGAAAGCAAATTAATTTACACGGAAATTTGCTTTCATTGCGGAAAAGAAGACGGCTTGTGAAATAAATGATGAAAGAGCTCAACTCGTCAATCAAGCAATTGATTCAACAGTCATTCAGTATCAAATGTTCAATCAATCAACAAATCAATCGATGTGTCAACAGTCATCCAATCAATTTCATTTGTTCAATCAATCAACCAATGTATTAAGAGCTTACTTAGTTAACTAAAAGCGATGCTTTTTGTTCTTTATGTGCTTAGAATCAGTCGTCCTTCTTCGATGGCACACCGTCAACAATCGACGGTGTGGAGTGGCGAACGTTAGTTAGTCACAGGAGAGCAGCAACACCGGATAATCAGAATACGACGTGAGTGCCCTTGATTGATTGATGTGTTGTGTTGATTGCCTTGCGCTTTTTTTGCTGGTACAGTAAAACTGTTCACTATAGAGTAACAGGAACTGCTACCACTTTCATTTGAGTTTTTTTCGTTGATTTCAGGAGACCTGAATGGAATCAGCAGCAAGAGCAGCCGTTGCTGGAATGTCCCGCTTTTCCGCAGCCACCGAAGAAGACAGTCGTGAAGCCGTCCTCGAACAAGACACTTCCAAATATCATCCCGTCGATCGTCGATGTTCCCCCTCCGCTGATCATCCCCCGGCCGAGCTCGGCCAAGCGGATCGCCCCGAAGAAGGAGATTCCGGATCCGTCGCCGTCGGGGATGCTGGACGATCAGATCATCAACGCGATGCTGCCGGAGCTGTCGGAGTTCTTCCTGAGCTACCCGGGCCAGCTGGTGCCGGAGCAGACGCCGATTCCGCCGGCGTTGCCAGCCAAGGCCACCGCTTTCTCACCCAAATGCAGTGCGGTGTATCCGCGGAAACGGTCCCTCGCTACAGAGGCGGCGGCGGTGAAGGTGGAACCCTCTGTACAGCAGCAGGGGGATTCTTCGAAGCACCAGATAATTCCCCTGTAAGTTTCACGTATTGGGCCCATGTGTTCAGTTTTGTTGATGGGAAGCGGAAATCGGTCTGAAGGGTCGAATTCTGGATCCTGTTTCGGACTGTGTCTTCGTTTTTTATTAGATCACGGAAACCTTCGCCACCGAGCCACTCCGACAACGGCAGTATCGTCGTTTTCTCGACGGCCCAGTCACCGCCACGTTCTCAGGAATCGCTTCCGGAGCCGCATACGAAAGCGGTTGATCCGCAGGGTCTTGAATTCCCGGTGGCCGTGACTTCGCCGGAATCCACCGGCACTGGTGGTGAGCCGCCGCCGAAGGTCCGCTTCAACATCACGTGGGAGTCCCAGGACATTGCCACACTCAGCGGCACCTCCATCAAGGTTTGTTGAATTTGCATATTGGGTGCTGTTGAGCAGTTGATTGATTGATTTGCTGGCTGCTTCAGTTTGCTTTGAAAGACGGAAAGTTGGAACTGGTGACACCGATTAAAATCCCGCGACTGAAACGCGACCCCGACCGACCGTTCCTCTCCCCGGACGAGGACTGCGAGGTCTGCTATGCCACCACGCTGACGATGCAGGAGTGGTTCAAGTTCCGCAATCACGCGGCCTGCTCCCCGGAATGTCTTGTAAGTTCGTGGAATTGTAATGGTCTCGACAATGTTTTTCAATAATATTTTTCTTAAGGTATGGACGAATCCGTACAACCACATGGAGCGATCCGAATCGACTGGCTGCCGTGTTACCTCGAAAGTTGTCAAGGGACGGCAGAAGAAGAAGAAGAAGAGAGTGACAGTAGATGAAGGTATGTACGTGTAGCCTGTGTAGCCTACGTGTGTGACAGACAGACAGACAGACAGACAGACAGACAGACAGACGGACAGACAGACGGACACACAGCCAGGCAGACAAAAGCGCGGCGAACAAGCCAAGACAATGCAGACCCAAAATAACTGGAAATACCGTTCTAATATTATTGATTGCCTTCATTCAGTCTTCAAGAATGAGCCGGAAGTCTTCAACTGGGTTAACTTTGTCGCTAAAACAAACTGCAACTTTGCTGATAGCCGCGCCTTCCAATCCCCCCTTGTAGGTCCAGGTGGCTGTATTACTCAGTTTTTACGTCAATAAACAACAACGACTTGTTTTTCCAGTCTCGAATAGTGGAGAAGAATAACTTCGACGCGGGTATGTGGGCGGAAACCATCGACCCGCTGCATCCCGAGATGTACGCCCTGGTCGAGGTTGTGGAGAAAAAGGGCTTCCGTCTGAAACTCCACATCACCGGCTTTGACAAAAAATATAACTTTTGGGTCCGACATGACTCACCTTTCATCTTCCCACCTGGCTGGTGCGAACTCAATGGAAAACTGCTGCCGGCACCGACAAGTAACATTCTGTCTGCCTGCCTGCCTGCCTGTCTACCTGCCTGTCTACCTGCCTGTCTGTCTGTCTGTTTGTTTGTCTGTCTGTCTGTCTGTCTATCTGTCTGTCTATCTGTCTGTCTGTCTGTCTGTTTGTCTGTCTGTTTGTCACTGTCCAGTCATTGTGGGTTCTTTATTTTCAGAGGAAGGTCAACCTATCGGAGACGAGGAATGGGCAAACATGCGGGCCGAACTGGTCACCATGAACGAGAGCTACAAACCCCTCTTCAAGAACTCCCCGGCTCTGGTGAAAGATCCCCGCACCGAAAATACCTTTGTCAGCTGTCACGGCTTCTTCGCTGGCCAGAAATTAGAAGCGGTTGACAAACAGCACCCCGGTTTCATTTGCGTCGCCACCATTCGGGACGTACTTTACTCGCGTCTGCTCATCCACTTTGACGGATGGACCGACGACTACGACTACTGGACGGAGCCGTGGTCCGACAATATCTTCCCTATCGGACACTGTGAGAAGAATGGTATCAGTATTAACGTGCCGTACAAATACGATCCGGAGCAGTTCACTTGGCCCAAATACCTGAAGGAGACGAACTCGACAGCCGCTCCCGCGGCTGGCTTTGTAAAGGTTCGGCCGACTAGTCTGTCTAGCTGTTTATTCGTCCATCCATATGTCTGCCTCTCTCCTTGTAAGCTCAGCTGTTCTGCGTGTGTCTGTCTTGTTTTTTGTCTCTTTATCTGTATATCCATCCGTAGGCTTGTCTATCTGTTTGCCTGTTTGTTTGCGTGCTTGCCTGCCTGTCTGTCTACATGTCTGTGTGGATGTGTGCATCTGTGCCTGCCTGTTTGTTTGTCTGTCTGTCTGTCTCGCCCGTCTCTGTTCATCTATCCGTTTAGCTGCCTGTTTTTCTGTCTGTCTGTCTTTGAGCGTATTATCTCTACCTCTCAATGTTTTGCACCAGACACATGCCTATAGACCTACTACTTTTTCTTGCAGCGCGATCCTCCTAGAGGGCATTTCTTCGTCGGCGACCACCTGGAAGCTGTCGATCCCTTCTGCCCCTCACTCATCCGTATTGCCGTTGTCGTGGCCGTCGAAGCCCACACTCTGCGTCTGCGCTTTCAAGGCTGGCCCGTTGACTGCGCCGAATTCACCGTCGACAAGGACTCCGACGACATCTTCCCATCGCGCTTCTGCGAGCTCAGTCGACACCCCATCGTTCTTCCTCCTGGCTGTTAGTCCGCCTTTTCGTTTAACGTCAGTGTGTTTTTTGTGAATATGCTTATTGATAGTTGTGGTGTTTCCGAAAGATGTTGCGGCTGAGGATTTCCGGGAATTCGCAGAACTACCCCGACCGTCGACGGCCTGCCCGCTGAGGTATTGCAGCGGTTACGGCAACGTGGACCCTCTTCTGCAGTTTCATGCGCGGTACGTCTGCCTTGCCTTTATGCCTTATTGGGTGTGGTCCAACAGCTTCTTTCCTCATCCAGCATCGGTGAATGCCCCTATGGGGTTCCACCCGTTCTCAAGCGTCTCCCCGACCGGTTCACCGGGATCCCCCCGCTGGGCTGGCCCGTCGAGGAGAAGAAGACAGCCTGCACCACGCCCGGCTGCGAGGGCAAGGGCCACATCACCGGCAAGTTTGCCACCCACCTCACCACCGCCGGCTGTCCCAGTTACGTGCCGCCCCCGAGACCGACGACGCTGAAGAAGCGCAGGGCCACGAGCACTCGCGTCTCCGAGAGCTCCGACGACATCACCAGCCTCTTGGCGGCGTCCTCGCCCGGTAGGTCACGGAACATACAGATCACAGACAGACTAGTTCTGTTGTTTCACCAAAAGTTTATTAATTAATACAATATATATTTTGCTATGACGTAGGTGGGAGTGCTTTGGAACCGTCCTCTTCCTCAACGGGGAGCTCGTTGGCGGGAGACGCTTCCTCGTGGGTGAAGCCTGTGGTGGAGGCAACGACGCCTGAGAAAAACTCGAAAACCCTCAACGTATTGTATGTGAAGAATCTCGGCGGTCGACCGTTGAAGACGCGCAAGCAGCACGAGCTGCGGCAGAAGGGGACAGCCAGTCTCGCACACAAGTACGGCCGCAACGGGAAATGGACTTCCTTACCGTATGTTCAGAGCAGTGTGAAAATACGTGAGTAGCTGGATTGGCTGTCATGTTTCATCGGGGATATTTTACTGTTTCAGGTTGGATGCGCCAGACATGAGTGGCCAGACAAGTAAGTGGTTGAGCTGACTGGCTGACGGACACACAGATAATCCGAACGGAAAAGACAGACAGACAGACAGACAGACAGACAAACAGACAGACAGACAGACAGACAGACAGACCGGCAGGCTGGCAGACTATTAGACAAGCCTGAGGTACATATAGACATATTTATATATACCTTTGACAGTTTGGTCGAGTGGCATGCAGGCAATATTCGGATTGAAAGCGACGGTTTTTCAATCTCTGCGGTTTTTAGAAAACGTCTTCCCATCAAAACCACTCACTGCTAGCAGCCACTCTCTCCGCAATCCTCACTCATTGAGTGACCGCGAGATCCGCTCGCAGATCTCGAAGCTAGCCAAAGAACTTCACGCGAGCGTCTGCGAACGGTACGTGCCCGTCGGATTTACTAGCGGCAGCCATTTCCGCAGCGCGAATAGGCTGAGTGCCGGTAAGCCGCTGTACGACCGGCAGAAGGGGGTTCAGTCGGTGGCGGACGTCGCCGAGGCCTTTGGAATCGACGTTGAGGCTGTTCCTTTTATGTCGTGTGAGGAGACGGCGGCTATGGCGGCGAAGCTGTTTGGACCGGACAGTGAAGTACCGGACTTGATACTGAAAGAGGTATGGTCACACGGCACACCAAGAAGATGAATGGACAAACAAGCATACATGTTCACGGACATCCTGACAGACAGAAAGACAAAGGCAGGCAGTCAGACAGACAGGCAGACAGACAGACAGGCAGATAGACAGACAGACAGACAGACAGACAGACAGACAGACATGACAGAAAGCTAGAGACGGCTGACAGACAGACAGACAGACAGACAGACAGACAGACAGACAGACATGACAGAGAGCGAGAGACGGCTGACAGACAGACAGACACTCTTGTGTTTCTTACACTCTGACATCTCAGGAAATGGACGGCGCCGGTCTCATACTCTTGGACCTGGACGGATTGATTACATGTCTGAAAGCCCCCATCGGAGCTGCCATCACCCTTGATGGCATACTACGGCGCGCTAGAGAGTCGCATCCTGACACACTTTTCTGACGAGCTTTTCTGATAGCAGTGTTTTCACCTAATTCGGAGACTCTTCTTTCCAGTTGCTTTTGTGACTGAGTGATTGATAATTCCTGAATCTTTCGTTCGTCAACAATCATTTGTACAGACTTCTGTGTTCTGAGCTCCCGTGATCTGTTTGAGCTCTGTGTGCTAGAAACTGATGTACTGGCACAGTCATAAACGAAACCAATGTGCAACAAAATGTACAATACCAATACAATACGAAATGTACGAATGAAAATGTATGATACCGGAAGGGGAAAGTAATTTGGTATGGGTTATGCTCACAACGGGGCAAAAACCTTGCGCTAACCGAATTAAGCCATTACACTCGTTGCATGGCTGTTGTAGACAGCCCCTGAGTTGAAGTGCTTAACTCGGTCAGTGCAAGGTTTTTGTCACGTGTGTAATGGGCACAACCTTTACAATTAACGAAGGCGTCGACCACTTTTTTCGCGAAATAATTTCCTGTGATTGCTTAGTTGGAGCTTCGCTCTGAGGCAATTGATCACAGTAACGAATATCTATCACGATTATTTCCTTCCGAGACTCTTATGTGTCGAGCTTCCAAATCAATCGGGCAAGAGCCTAATAGCGCCCCTACTATTTTAGCCCTTCCATGCAGTCCGTTCGTCCGTTTGTTTTCCGTCTGTCTGTCCGTCCGTTATCCGCCTGTCCATTGTCCTCCCGTCCGTCCGTCCATCCGTCCGTCCGTCCGTTGTCCGTCTGTCCGTTCGTCCATCCGTCCGTTGTCCGTCCGTTCGTCCGTTGTCTGTCCGTCCGTCCGTCCGTTGTTCGCCCGTCCGTCCATCCGTCTATTCATATGTACGGACGGAAGTATAGTGGACAACGGACTGAAGGACAACGGACGGACGAACGAACGTACGAACGAACGGACGGACAACATGGGAAAGGTACAATAGCAAAGACGTTATTGGTCCTACACACTACAAGGAAGGAGTAAAATAGCCGTAGCCCAAAATGTTTGAAGATTTCCGTGCCTTTATTTCTTTTTCCTTTTTTATTCTGAAGGCCCTCTCCGTGAAGACTGAACCTGGTTGGACCTTTGCACTTTGAACTTTGTACGCACACACGTGGCCAGAAGATTGAACTGGTCGGTTGACAACCAGTAGACAAATTGCCACTGTATGCGTAATTCCTACTGTGATGTTTGTTTACTACAAAAAGAACGTTTCTTTTCTAGGTTTTGGCCGTGTGTGTATGGAGGAATCAGCTGTCTCCTGTCTCGCATCTGATTATGTGTTATGAAAAGCACTTTCGATTTCATCCCTTTTGAACTCTTGCTATTGTACGTTAGTATATACAACTCCTGCTTTTTGCATTGCAAAATTCGGGGGAAATTGACTCGCGCCATGCTGAAGATCACTCGGAATGGTCTACAACTGCTTGCGAAGCATGCCTCGAGCTCGACATCCGTATCCTGCCAGGAGAAAAGATTACTCTCCGGAATACCGCCGGATCTCTTCGATAAAAAGACAAAATACGGGCCGAAATCGGCCTGGTTTCAGGATCCCGCCATCGATGAGGCAGCTGCAAAGGTTCGCTTCAGTTTTCTCGCAGAGTTGATTGATCGATTGCTTGATTGTCTGTATTTAGCTTGTTTGCTGCAGTTACTCACACAGTTGGTTGATCGATTGCTTGATTGCATGTGTTTAGCTTGTTTGCTGCAGTTACTCACACAGTTGGCTGATAGATTGCTTGATTGTCTGTATTTAGCTTGTTTGCTGCAGTTACTCACACAGTTGCTTGATCGATTGCTTGATTGCATGTGTTTAGTATGTTACTTCCGATGATGTTTGCGCTCTTCCTTGCGATTACCCTTTAGTTACTTCGAACAATTCATTTTGAAAGATTTGAATATTCGAATTTTTGAGAAAAAATTTTGCTGTAGAATTCGGCATATTTTGGGATTTCGTTTGATGCGTTTACGTGTATGAAATGAGGATGCTCAGATGGTCTGAATTGGGTGCATTGATCCGTTGATTCATTGATTGGGGAGATAGATTTTGTTTGTTGGGATGAACGCTTGATTGATCGATTGATCAGGCTTTTTCGGTCATCAGTTTGACAGAGTAGCTGGTTCTAGATTTTCCCCTTTATTGTGTGAAATCTAACGTTGTTAAATAATTTAAAACACATTTTAGATTTGAGGTATTTTTTATCTATTTAAAAGCTTATTTTGAAGGCTGAAAATTTGGTTTTTTTCCCTTTTAATAAGCTTTGCCAGTGAAGTTAATTGGATTGATTGATTGATTGTATTGATTGTATTGATTATTTTATTTAAACTCAGACACGTTTTTGAAACAAGGCTATGTGAAACAATTAGTGTAAAAAAAACATTGTGAATAACGTTATCCGCTGTTTTCTGGATAAGCATTCGCATTGATTCTATAAGCGAAAATGGTTGATTGATTGATTAACTTGTCCGGGAACGCGTAATTCTTTCTTTGTCTTTTCCTGTCCCTGTGTAGCCATCTGTTCGGCTGAGTCCGTACACGCTGCTGTATTCGGGGAAGAGTCCAGACGGGAAGAGTCATATACTGGTAAGTTTTTCAATAGTAGAATAATAATTTGTATTAAGTTATGCAATTGCAGAGTTCCGCGCAGTACCTGCAGAAGGAGCTTCCAGTCCGTCTTGCTCATCGGGTCGCCGGTTTCCGATCACTACCTTTCATTGTCGGTTGCAATTCGGAAATTGCCGAAATTCATGAGCTTTACATTCGGGCGTTCCACATTCTAAACAGCGTCCCACCGGTAAGGAACTGCCTACCATGTTTTGCCCTTCGTTTGTCTTGTCTGTCTGTCTGTCTGTCTGTCTGTCTATCTGTCTGTCTGTCTATCTGTCTGTCTGTCTGTATGTCTGTCTGTCTATCTGTCTGTATGCCTGTTCGGCTGTCTGTTTGGCTGGCTGACTGGCTGTCTATCTGGCTGTCTGTCTGCCTGCCTGACTGTCGGTTAACATGTTTGCCAGTGTGTCTGTCTGTCAGTCTAGTTCTCTTGCTCTAAATTTTCTGTTGCTCTTTGTAGATTGAAACATTTCAGCAAGAACAACAGTACACTCGAATGCTGAGCGAGCTGTTGGATGACTTCAGGAACGTCGTCACCATGCTGGCGCAGGGGTTCAAGGATGCTAGGAAATACATGCCTGTAAACTTCCAGCCCCGATTTTCCTGCTTATCTGAGGTGCTCAATTCAGCAAGCCGTTATCAAATTTCCCCCTTTTTTTAGCCGGGATCATTAAAGCAGTTTTTGGATAGTACGCTGACATCACGCCTGGGGATTCGGCTGTTAGCGGAGCACCACTTGGCGCTCCACGGAGATAAACCGAACTTGGTGGGGATGATTTGCGTTAGCATGAACTTGAAGCATACCGTCGAGCGATGGGCAGAATTTACCAGGTCAGTCAGTTACTTTTTTTGAAGGCCATCGCAAAGACAGATAAACTGTCAAGTTGACTGATTTATTAACAGATTAACAAGCCAGATAGACTGACTGATTGACCGACTGACTACCTGACTGACAGGAGACAGACAGACAGGCAGACAGACAGACAGACATGATAGTACTAGTAGGTGCAGTAAAATGTTGTGCCTCCCTGCTAGGGATTTATGCCAAAGCAAATTCGGCAAAGCACCTCAAGTGAAAATTAGCGGCCACGTGTCGGCTGCCTTTCCCTACATCCTTCAGCCACTCGACTACATCCTTCCGGAGCTCTTCAAAAACGCCATGAGGTGATTCCTTTTTCATGTGCATTTATTAGCCAACACATGGTCTCAATCGCTGCCACGTTTCTTCTAGAGCCACTGTGGAGCATCACTGGGATCTCGAGGGCTCCGAGCTGCCGAGCGTCCATGTAACGTTAGCTAATAACGACGTGGACTTCATTATTCGCATCTCCGACCGAGGGGCCGGAGTTTCGCATCGCGATCTGCCCCATATTATGGATTACCATTTCACGACTGCTTCGCTGTTTTACGGGGACGATGATAAGCAGACTAGCGGAATGGACGATTTTGTATCGCTTGCCAATCCCGGTGCCTCACGTGGTCCAATGCACGGGTAGGCGTCTGGGTCTAAACAACCAAGAGAGGGTGATATGAAGAGGAAGACAGAAAAGAAAACTTCGGCATAAACAAGCAGGCAGGCAGGCAGGCAGGCAGGCAGGCAGGCAGGCAGGCAGGCAGGTAGGCAGGCAGACAGACAGACAGACAGACAGACACACAGACACACAGACACATTGTCAGACACACTGTCAGACATTCAGGCAGACAACCTAATTGACAGACAAGAGGCCACTTGTTCTTGCGACTGTATCAGAATTTGGTTCTCAAGATTCGGATTCGGCCTGCCGACCTCGCTCGCCTACGCGAAATACCTTGGCGGTTCCCTGCGCATCGAATCCATGCAAGGCATCGGCAGTGATGTCTACCTCCGCCTGCGACACATTGACGGCACCCGTGAAAGTTTTCGAATCTGATTTGCTTTGTCACACTCTTCCCTCAGCACACCTAGGCTGCTGCTACTCCGAAGCCGAATCTCGCTTCTCGCTCTTTTTGAACTAGGATCTAAACTGAAAACAAATCTCGATTCAAATTTGGATGTCAATTTTACTATTCAGGCATCCTTTTATTTAGCTCACAACAGCCGGCTGTGTTTTCCTGTGATGCAATCCTGCGTGACATTTATTACGGCATCTTTCAGCGTTTATTTCTCCCTCACGGCTTTTAAACATGGATGTTATTCTTTTCGGTTGTTGTAAACGGTCCTCCGGTCGAATAACTAATGCTAATCAATATTCCTACAACGAAGATATATATACGAACAAACGGCATCGTCAGAAAAAAAAAGTGCGCGACGTGTCAGGAGAAGCGACCCAATTCAAGAGGAATCGGGATTGGTGACTGAAACCAGCATCCGCTTGAGGTGGCGCACTTGTGACTGCCAGGTACCGAGGCCGTCGCGCAGTTCCTGCCACTTGGCCTTGGAGAAGGACGGCTCGATGCAGGTGGTGACGCGGAAGCGCCGCTGTGCAGCGTCAATCTTCCCGGATATGAGGCGGGTCTTCAGAGCTGCGGCGGAGGGAAGGAAAACAACGTTAGAAACTAAAGCATGTCATGAAATACCAGTGCGTTGAATGTCTATTGGCATTATCAATACTTTTGGCATTGTCTATTGGCATGATCATATCATTGGCATTGTCTATGGGCATTATTAATACCTTCGATCAAGAAATCCTCGACGTCTCCGGCGCCCAGCACCAGGGCCTTCTCAATTTCCGCATGGCTGATCTCCTGTCGGCCACGGCAGAGGTTTAGGAAGGTCAGCAGGCGGATCTTCTTCAGGTTGGCTTCGTGGGACAAGCCTAATGAAATCAGGCACAGGATGAACGAATTCGAAAGTTTTCTGACTAACTTAACTCACTGTCTGTCTAATCCGCCTGAGTAAATGTCTGTCTGTCATCTGGGCTGACCAATGTTATAGCAACTTGTCTGTCTAATGGTCTGCGCTGCTTTCAATCTGCACGCATGACTGTTAGCCTACATAGATGATTGTCTATTTGTCTGTCTGCCTGTCCGTATGCATGTCTTCGTATCTCTAGGTTTGGCTGCATCGGTCGGTTTGACTGTCCATCCGTCAGTCTACCTGCATCTCTGTCTGTCTGTCTATCTGTCTCTCTTCTTTGCTTGCCTGTCTGCCTGCCTACATGTCCGTCCAACTGTCATTGTCTCTGTTTGTGCGTCCTACTGCCTGTCAGCCCTTCGAAGCAAATATTTGAGGCAACTTGTGCTCTTACCCATTTTTTCCAGAGCTGCCCCGTTCTTTTGGTGAAATTCCATATAAACCGCCACATCGCCTCCGACAAAGATCGTCAAGAGCTGCAACGGAAGGCAAACCGTCGCTTTCAGCAAGAAAGCCAGACAGAGAGCCATTATCTACCACCAGATCTTAAACGGCATACAAACAAACCTGGTAAACTGGCTGGCCTTTCAAATGCTGGACAGGCTTCAGGCTCAGCAGATGGTCCAGCGACACCGCGTACGGATCTCCCACGGCATCACGAACGCATCTGAAATGAGACAATGACGATTCAATTTCTGAGGACATTCTGCCTGTCTGCCTGTCTGTCTGTCTGTCTGTCTGTCTGTCTGTCTGTCTGTCTGTCTGTCTGTCTGTCTGTCTGTCCATCAGTCTGTCTGTCGGTCTGCATGCTTGTCTATCTGTCCATCAGTCTCTATAACTGTCTGCCTTCATTTCTACATGACTGTTTATCTGCTCGTTCGTCCGCTCGTCGCCCGACTGTTTGTCTGTCTGCTTGCTATTCCGCATGCCTGCGTGATCGAGCATCGATGTCTATGCTTACTGAAAAGCTTCCTCTTTCGCTTCACCCGCGGTGTCGGACGTGAACGTCTTCAGCAACTCCACCATAACGCGTGATGCTTTCGTGCTGCGAAAAATAGTCAACCAAATGAGAAACACTCCTCCATCTGGAATGAATTTTTCCAGATTCATTTACATTTCGCCGGTTTTGATGAGAGCCGCGTGGAGAGTCCTCCACAGAATACGCACGCGGGAGTCGTCCAGCTTCCACGATGTGATCCACGCCTTCACCTGCAGGAATGGACCGCGATCAGGGAGGACGGCCGATGCCGACCGAATTATCATGAAAACATTTACCTTGGACGGGTCAGTTGGAATGCGGTGGAGATATGAGGTAGCTGCAGCCAGTTCCAATAGACGACAGTATGGAGTATATCGTACAGCCGAGGTCTCATCCAACCCGTACAGCAAAGTAGATAGCCTGCAAAGGAATATGCGAACTAAAAAAGAAATCTCATTTGCGGTTGATTCATTGATCGATTAAGAGCATGAACACCCAAGACACACACGGTTGATTGAT
>LRSR01009955.1:0-14574 GCA_001579985.1 Hypsibius dujardini | reverse complement strand
TGTCTGTCTGTCTGTCTGTCTGCCTGTCTGTCTGTCTGTCTGTCTGTCTGTCTGTCCGTCTGTCTGTACATTTGGTTAAGCGGAAAGAGATCCACACATTTACCTGATTGGCCGCGCGAAACTCCAGTACGGTCTTATTAGCCAACAACGCCCTGACAAGCTCCACCACGGTATCACCGGCTAAGTAGTTTGTCTCGACATTGAACACCCTCAAAGACTTGTTTTCCTCCAACGCTTTCACGAAAGGCTGTAAAGAGAGCGAAACAAAGACCACATACAGTGAGGGTGAGAGAAGCGACGGGGGGTCAGTGCAAAGTAAAAAAAACAAGTCCATATAATATGTTGTCTTGTTTTCGCGCGGTACCTTAGCGGCGTGGTCTGTCATGCGAGTGTTGGCCAGCGTGAGTGACTCAAGGTGAGTGTTAGTCCGCAGAGCCTCGGCCAACTGATGGAACTTTTCTATGGAAATATTCTACAGCGAGAGCAAAGAAAATTAAAAGAATGAGAAAGTTGGTCAAGTGGAACATCTGTGCTGTGAGATGAAAATTCACGAAAAAAGAGGCGTACCCTGATATTGTTCCAGTTCAGCTCTTTCAGGCTGCTGTCGTTGTTTTTGACCTTCTCGATAGAGCCCTCCACGTCAGTGTCGTTGTCCGGTTCCGGCGGCATAAACTTCGGCATGTCCGCTTTTGCGATTGCGTGAAATTTCGTCTGCTTCTTCTCCCCATCGCCATCGCCGTCGCCTTTGACTGTTTCATATGCAGCCTGGTATTGCGTCTGGTTGAGCATACCATGTAGACCGAGAATGGCAGCCAAATCGACGAGATCTTCCTCGGTGGCACCGTCGAGCGCCTGCTCATACTCATCGTCCACTCCAAAGCCAATGTCATCCTTCGACGGAGGCGGTGTGACTTCCTTGGGCTGAAACTTTTTCCCTGTTTAAACACAAAGTGTTTGTGTGGTGTCAATTAGTGTTGTCGCATGTGTTTGCGAGGAATATACACGGCACCGGGTAAATAAACCAAACGAAGGAGAACGGCAGTGGCAAGACAAAAAATCCAGACACAGCCAAAGCCAACAGAAAGTTCGGCAGACACGGACGCCGATAACTAGACAGACAAACAAACAGACAGGCAGACAGACAGACAAACAAACAGACAGGCAGACAGACAGACAGACCGGCAGGCAGGCAGACAGACAGACAGATAGACAGATCCGACAAAGAAATAAATGACTGACAGTTAGACACGAACCACGGGTAGTGCCCGGCGCATACGGAACAGCCTCATCCCAATCCTTGTCCTCCTTAGCCTTCTTCTCGATGTACTTCATCAGCTTCTCACGATTGTATTTTCCAGTTGGGGCTTTGGTAGTTTGATCACGACATCGCTCGTTCGCGGGAAGATATGAGTTCTGCAAATCGAAAAGAATAACCAGTCAAACTTGTTCACAAAGCACATGTAGAAACACGATACACTAGTAAATTAATCGATTGGCAATCAACCCATCCAGTACATAACGGAAAAAAAACTAAGCAGCGTCAATCTTTTTAAAAAATGTTTGTCTACCACCAAGATTAAAACTGCGGCAAAACCATCGTAAACGAAGTGGTATAACACTTGCTCGTCATGCATATGTTTAAAAGTTTAAAAGTTTTACATACAAGCTTACACAAAATCAGATAAAGTGAATGTGATCGATATCAATCAAATCAATCGATCAATCAACGGCGTTTGCGTAAATAAACAAATAACCACTAATTCGTATTAATCATGCAATCGATCGATGGTGAGCGGCAATCACTTATGAAGAATATGATTCGTGCAGGCGCAACCATATTTTTTGCCCAAACGTTATGCAGATATTTAAATATAAAAAATTAAACCCTTGCGAATTGTCTAAGCTGATAAAGGAATTCAAAAAGGATTGTCTTAGACCTTAAAACGCTCAATCCCCTGGAAAGTCGGACCCCTCCTAAAACAAGCAAATCCCTTCCCTAGCACCAATCCGACGGCATTACTTAGTCCAATCGAATTAAAACACGAAATTCGCACCCCCAAGGAATGGTAAAAAGGCGTGGAAACTTACATCAGGGTCGACGTAATTATTCAACTCCTCAATTTCCTCAGGAGAGAGGGTCTCAAGCATCTCTTCTACATCCATCCCCTCGTACTCCGCCAGGTCACGGCCGAATAATTTCGTCGTCATTTTTTGGCTTGAACTTGAGTTCGATAGATTATTATCAAAGACAAAAAAAAACAGCGAATGAAGAGTGCTGAGGCACGGCGATTAAATCTCGGAAAATGTGGTCTACAAAAAAGTCGCAACACCCTTGCAGGCAGTAGCAGCAGACAGAGTGAATGATGTGGCACGTCGAGTGGGACAAACCGTAAGCGCAGTAGCAGCAGACAGAGTGAATGATGTGGCACGTCGAGTGGGACAAACCGTAAGCGCAGCAGCAGCAGACAGAGTGAATGATGTGGCACGTCGAGTGGGACAAACCGTAAGCGCAGTAGCAGCAGACAGAGTGAATGATGTGGCACGTCGAGTGAGACAAACCGTAAGCGCAGCAGCTTGGTAAGCCGTACGAGACAATTCCGTACGTGCGTGCCAAAAGTCGAACGAGAGAAGGTTGGACACCAATTAATTGCCCAGAATTGAGAAGTGCTAATTATCATTGACACGTCATGTAATATTGTTCTTGCTATCCGATTAATGAATCAGTTCGATGGAATTCCATGGTGAACCACATCGCGATGCAGTACGCTATCAAACCGTCGAATTATTATGAGTTACGGCATCGAAGCCTGCGGCTGATATTTTTCCGCTGTAGTTTCATATGCGATATCGTGTTTGCGCATTACAGTTCTACATCGCAATTGAGAGTGAGCTTGAAATGTGTGTAGCGAGTAAAAGTAGACTGACCGATTAATGGTATCGCACGATTCACGGAGGACCACGCATTAAAAAGGAGGCCCCCACTTTAAACACCCCCGCACACCACACCACACACTCGCGCACACTCGCGCACACTCGCGCACACTCGCGCACACTCGCGCACACTCGCACACACTCGCACACACACCACACACCACACACTCGCACACACACCACACACCCCACACTCGCACACACACCACACACCACACACTCGCACACACACCACACACTCGCACACTCGTACACACACCACACACCACACACACCACACACACACTCGCACACTCGCACACACACCACACACCACACACACCACACACACACTCGCACACTCGCACACACACCACACACTCGCACACACACCACACACTCGCACACACACACCACACACCACACACATACACACACACGTTGCTCACAGACACATTCACACACATTCGCAGCTGCATTTTAACTACCCTGAACATGCCGTGAAGTGCAAACAAATGTCACCGTAAAACCGGCACTTGTAGGAGTATACAGGCACTGAACATTTTCGCACCATACAAAGAAAGTTCACGCTCCAGTTCTTCCTAGTTCTTCCATGGTACCTTATATAGCAATGGTGATTGTGCTGCTATGGTTCTCCATTCAGCGCCCTCACTGTGTGCAGTATTGGTAGTGCAAAAATCGTAAGATTACTTGGAAAATTTAAATATACATTTTTAAATGAATCCAACATTTTTGACATCTTTCCACTTCAAATTTAATTTGGAATCGATTGACATCGGCAAAACCTTTCTTGGATGCCAGGGGGCGGAGCTATAGGCTAGTTTCAATCTAGGCTTCCGAGTGACATTGCGGAAATGACCCACAGCTCCACCCCCTGGCATCCAAATAAGATTCTGCTAATGTCAATCCATTTCAAATCGAATCTAAAGTGGAAGAATGTAAAAAATCTTGGAATAAAACGTTTTTACTGGTTGGGATAAAGAAAACGTCGGAAGCGTTGCTAATCAATCAATCAATCAAGTCCCGGGCCATAGCACAAAGTGGTGCGGGGATTTTTTCCTTCCTATATCTTTTTTGAAACCGCACATGCGATTTCCAGCCCGAAATCCCAATGTAAAATCATGACATATGGACAAGTATTTGTGAGAAAAAAAACCCCACTCCGATCGGGAGGGGAAATCTCCGTTCTTTCCCAAGTAAGGGAATCACCGCGGCCAAACTGCCCATCCAGAACAGTTGCACTGAATGTTCGTTTTGCCCCGGAACACACCCAAACCATGAGTACCATGGAACAAACCATGAGTATGCATGCCAAGGACAGTTGGACTTGAACTTGGAGCAGTCCAAGTAGGATCTCGCACAGTGCTGCCGACTGCCGGTTCGTCAGCGTGAGCACTTTTAAACCTCTCGGACTGAATTGCCGCGAGTGTGACTAAGCAGTTTCGAATTAGAAGGAAAACACCACAGATACCGTAACACTTGCTAATTCTTGGGGGTTTTCCGTTGTGCTGATGAATCGGTACCGCGCCGTGCCGTAGCTCCGATTTTGGAGTCTGATATGTGAGAATTTTTTGGCCTGAAACAGTCAAATATCTGCTCTCATTAATGGATATCAATATCATGGGTTGCCTTTGCTGTAATCCCAATCGGCAGCCTCCATTCCAGTTGAAGACCCGCATCTTCGGTCATGCGGCCTTTTCTCAGCCTGTTCAACTTTACCAGCTCACCAATAAACACGGCATGGAGCTTTCCGTCATCAGTTTCGGAGCACGGATCATCGGATTGAAGGTTCCCGGTTTAAATGGACAAATGGTTGACGTAGTTCGTGGCTTTAAAAAGTTTGAAGGTATGTTGTATGATAATGTTTTGGCGCGGTGGTGAGAAGTTGTTGCAGATTGCTGTCACGTGTTATTGCGGTCGATCAATTGATTGATTGCTTGTACTTCTGTACCATGTACTCAATCAATCAATTGATCGCACTGATCTAGTTTGCTGTTGCTTGCATTAATGTGTGGTTTTTATTTACATAATGGCTGCGGGCACGGGTATTCGGATGTTTTCGAATGCATATTTCTATAGTGGCCGATGCCGTTTTGCAGATTACCAGACGGACGAATTCTACTTCGGCGCCATTGTCGGGCGAGTCGCCGGTCGTATTCATCCTAGCACGGTGAAGATCGCCGGCAAGGCGGTTCATCTCGTGCCGAACACGCAAAATGTTCATCACAATGGCGGGAAAAACGGCTTCGACACCGTAAGTCCTCCTGGCAAAGTACCGACATGAGTAATTAAATGGACAGACAAGCACGTGGACAGACAAGCACGTCAACAAACACGTGAACAGACAAGAACGTGGACAGACAAGCACGTGTACAGACAAGCACGTGTACAGACAAGAACGTCGACAGACAAGAACGTCGACAGACAAGCACGTGGATAGACAAGCCCGTGGATAGACAAGCACGTAGACAGACAAGCACGTAGACAGACAAACACGTGGACAGACGAAAAGACCGACAGACAACCGCGGTAGTATTTTAATTCCAGGCCATTTGGACCGTCCAACCCATCGAGGAGGACGATCGGAACGGAGTGAGTGGGATCAAGTTTCGCTATGTCAGCCCGGATGGATCGGAGGGCTACCCTGGCGAACTGGTCACGGAAGTTGAATACCGACTGACCAATCGTAATGAACTGAAGATCCGCATCACGGCCGTAACGGAGGCGACCACGCTGTTGAGCATCCCCTGCCACGCCTATTTCAATTTGGGCGGACCAGTGAGTTGAGTTGCTGCTTTTCTGTCGGGCAATTTGTCCGTGCTTTCAACTGGATTGTCGTTTGTGGTCAATTCCCACAGAAAGAGGCGAATATTTATGACCACCGCTTGACGGTTAACGCGGAGGAATTCACACCCCTCGATGGTGACATGATCCCGACCGGGGAGATTACGCCGGTGGAGGGAACTCCGTATGATTTTCGGAGAGCCGGAAGGATCGGCGATGTGATTGGGCGGCTGCCGACGGAGGGATACGACCATAATTGGTGCATCGCAAGCGGTCCGGGAGGCGAGCCGGTGTCTGCTGCACAGTACGAGTTCCTTATCTTCTGCTCGTCCTTAATGTTTCTGCTCTTGATGCAATAATACGCGTTTTTTGTCTGCAGTTTGTATTGCCCATCAAGTGGAATTGGCATGGTACGTACGGTTGGATATTTATTCTGCAAAACTGACCGGTAGTGAGTGAGTGGATCCTCTGCTCCTTTCAGGAAGTTTTGACGACCCAGCCTGGACTGACCGTTTACACCGGCAACTTTTTAAGCAAAAGTTTGATTGGAGCGAATGGGGAAGTTATGGATAAGCATTCGGCGGTATGTCTGGAAACTCAGAATTACCCCAATGCGCCCAATGTTGTAAGTGACTGTCTGTCAGGACTTTCCGCCCAAATTTCTGCTCTCTGTACTTTTGCCTCATCCCAGTGTGTGTGTGAACCGTGAACAGGAACGCTTTCCTTCGGCCGTCCTCACACCTGGACAGACTTACGACCACACGACACTATTCCGATTTTCCGTGCGTCGGCCTCAAAAACCGCCAGTGCAATAACCACATCCTGTAGTGAACAAGGTACCACACATTCTGTAGTGAACAAGGTACCACACATCCTGTAGTGAACAAGGTACCACACATCCTGTAGTGAACAAGGTACCACACGCCTATTCGAGTAGCTTAGTTCTACGGTTAATTTTCGATACAGTCTCGTACTGTCTCGTCTGCATCTATGCACAGGTGTGTGGATCATGCAAGCCCTGGCTTGTCCGTGATTTCCATCGTCTTTTATCGGACCTTTTTCGAACCCGGGTTTTGCCTATTACATCGTAGCAGTAATTTTTTATTGTTTTTTTTTATGGGTTCTCAAGCTTTATGCTTGAGAAGAGAATCAACAACAAAACGAATAATAGTGAAGAAAGTTCCCGCTTATGTCAGCGGTGGCGATCGAGCTGATCGTGACGTTGAGGTCGAAGCTTTGCTGGAGCCGGAAAATACAACCGCAAAAGGGAAGGATGACGGTTTATTGGAGGTCACAACTGGATGCTTCCTTGGGTCAGACTTCAGGACGACCGGTGCTTTGGTCGTTGTCGTCTGGAAGGATCGTCCCAGGCCCGATGAACCGGCACCCAGCATTCCCGACACCTGATTGTTTCCGGTGCAACTAATTTGGACTACTGCAGAGCTTCTCATGTTGGTTCCTGGATCCTCCACGAAAATCTGCTCAAACCATAAGACTTACCCGGACCAGCTTGTTGACCGACACGGAGTCACAGACAAACGAACAGACAGACAGACTGACAGAAGGACGGACAGACAGATCGACAGACAGACAGACAAAGAGACCGGCAGATAGAAAGACAGACAGACAGACAGACAGACAGACAGACAGACAGACAGACAGAGCAGACCGTCACTCAGGCAGGCAGACAGACAGACATGTATTCTGATAGGCAGACATATAGACATTGTCTTACCGTGAAGGAAGTGCTATCTGTAAGTGTTTGCCGCAGGTGGATGCCGCCACTTGCCGGATCAACCAATACCAGCCTAGAGGAAAAATGCGTGCTGTTGACACAATACCGGCACGGCAATACGTAATCGCAGTTAACGGAAAACCAACAGTCTTAAGAACTCACGGTGTATCTTCTGGCGCCACGAAGAATCGACGTATATTATTCCGTCCAGCATCAATGTCTGATGCCTATAATTATGCATTATGATGATAAGTCAATTACTAGTACTTACAAACTTGAGTCAGTTCAAGAAATGTTTTATCCTACCGACACAGTTCCGACAATTGACATCGGCAGCAAGCAATCGATAGCAAAATTGTAGGAAGACTGATCGAACACCGGCCGGTTTCGGTTGACATTCTTCACGCCAATGAAGACGTCTGTCGCACAGACCGTTGCGTTTCCAAGCATACCGACCACACGAAGGTACACGGAGTCCACCGTCGGCTGGAACAAAGGACTCGAAACTGCCACCGAAGCTCTAAAACCCAAACGCAAAACTTCAGTCACAGCCAGCGAATCTGCAGGCAAACAGGAGAGAAGTTCAGGTAACATACGGCTCAATTAAGTCGAAGAATCCGACGGCCGACGAATCAAGGATCTGGTAGCGAAATCCTGGATTCCCCTATTGAATGGTGACAATGTCATAAGGCAGTTTTTTGTAATGGATGATGCCGCCCTTACGTTGTTCAGTGGGAGAGAAGTCACAACGGTACCAACAGGCATATCTTCACTGACATCGACTGACACATTAGCTACTCCACATGGCGGGAGTTCCGGAACTATCTTGCTGGGGTCCACGACTCCTCGCCGAGGCGGCAGAGGGACGGCATCCGCCATGAGGTCGTTACAGTTGACGTGAACTTGAAGATTCTGCACGATCTTGGAAAGACCCCCACCCTCCAGTTGGATGTATGGAGCATAATTACCAGCGAAGCTGGAGTCGAGTGGTTGGGCAAAGACGATTGAAATATCACAGATGAAGGTTTCATCGCAAACCACAGGAAGAGCCGGCTTGAAAAGTCTTCACCGAAAAAAACATGATAAGTGCCGTACATTCCTTGTACATAATGTTCTAGTGCTAGCCTTGCTTGCCTATCTTCATGTTTTCACTTCATGTTTAATTGCTCAGTAACACGACTGTCTGTCTCTCTGTCTGTCTGTCTGTCTGTCTGTCTGTCTGTCTGTCTGTTGGCTGTCTGCCTGTGTGTCTATCCATCCGACTGTTTGTGTGGCTGGCTGTCTGTCTATTTATCCATTTCCTTGTGGTCTTTTGTAACAGCTTGAGTCCGTGAAACTTACGAATTAGAAACTGTGATGCGTAGTTTTGAGAAGTCAATGTTCGGGGTGAATCTGGCACGGATTGTAGCAGCCACTTGAGTCGGTGCACCGGCACTTTGACCGTCACACTTTGTTGTTCTACATGCAAACAAGTTTTAGGAATAATGAGCGTAAAATATAGAACGACAGAAAAAACTCACGTAAATGAGGAGTCTCCAATAAAAGTCACAGCCACTCCGTTCTGCCCTCCGTTTACGGCAGTCGAAGCAGTCGTTGGTGGTGGAATAGTGAGCTGCTTGACCGTGCTCGGCATCGTTGTCGGTATCGGTTGTGAGTTGCATATGCGCAGGTAAGACGGAGCGACAAAGACGACAACCGATAAGCTGCCCTGAACGACGGCGCTCCCATCGGCAGAGACGGCTCGCACACCCACCGATTCCTGCATCGGACTTCGCGGCGGACAGTAACCGCTGATCAAAGAGACACTTCCTGCCTGGTCCACAGTGAAGAAAGGATTTCCGGAGAGGGTGAAGACGTTGTTCGAGCTGGGCCCGTTGAGGGTCCCGATGACGGTGGTCATCCCGTTGAATTGGGGCACGAAGAACGACCAGTTCATAGTAGCTGCGGTAGGCGGAACGGAGTCAGAACCTGAATCGAACAGAACCATCTGTCAGCTTACTGATTTCATACTCGTACTTCCATAAATTAAATTATTCTACTGGATAGTACCGCCACATTTAACACAAACCTGGGACAAGTTAGTTATCATGTTATTATAATAAACTTAAAGTAACTACGTAAATTACATTAAACTGCAAGCCCCTTCATGACAAATTGCCCACGAGCTCACAGGCTGACATTTGCTGACATTCGCAATTAAAATTCGTTATTGGAAAGTTTTGGCATACCATTTCCTGCTGCTGTATCTGAGTCTTACAGATATAAATGAACGAATCATTTCTATGTTTTAAGGCTGAATGGCCTCACAGTCCTCCCACCAAAACTGTTTAGGCAGGCTCCACTACTGTTTATAACGTCGATTAAGATATTCAGACCGTCGACCAGCACTCGAAGTTTATATGAATAAAAATTAGTTTTATTTACCGGTACTTCCGGAAGTCGGCGTGCGAATTATAGCCTGACCAGACGCCGTGGTCGGAAGCAGATTCTGAGCACTGACCACCGGATTGAAGGGCTGCGGCGTCGCGATCAACTGCTGCGAGGTGACCACCGGATTGAAGAGGTCCACAAAGTTGACGTTGTTGTTCGCGGTCGATCCCGACCCGAAGGGGTTGAAGTTGACCCCGGCACCGCCGCTGATCACGCCCGACGGCGACAGCTGCGGCTGGGTAGTGCCTCCGCCATTACCACCGTAACTTCCGCCCCCACCACCGTAGCTGGGGTAGGTCGCAGTGTAGAGCGGAGCTTGCGTGACTTGTTGAACGATGTTCCCCCCGATCCCGTAACCACCACCGCCCGTCTGGATGTTGCCGCTTCCGACTCCGCCGTATGTGCCCGCTTGCAGCTGGTTCTGGATCGCGACAAAAGGTGCGTTGGTCGCGGTCAGCGGCGCAGCCGGACTGCCGGCACTGTAACTGGACGGCGCGGAAGTGGCGATCAGGTTTTGATTACCGCCGTAATTCGGCACCGGAGCCGGAGTCGCGATGAGATTCTGATTGGCGTTTCCGTAACTGACCGCGTAGTTCGCCGCCGGGGCGGGAGTCGCGATGAGGTTCTGATTGGAGTTTCCGTAGCTGGGTCCGTAGTTGACGGCCGGAGCTGGGGTGGCGACTAGGTTTTGCGTTCCACCGCTGTAGCCGTTATCGCCGGGGAAGTAGACGGGCGGCGGTGGTGTCGGTTGTGCAACCAGGTTTCCGTTACTACCTCCATAGGAGGGTGACGCGTAGCTGTAGGTTGTCGACGGTGCCGGAGTCGCGACCAAGTTGGAGTTTCCGCCTCCACCGCCGTAGGTACTGCCGCTCGATGCGAAGACTAGGGAACTGGAGCCGGGGCTGAAGTAGGAGGAGGACGAGGTGAGGGAAGCGGAAGGTGAGCCGTAGGAGGGAGACTGGATCAGCGGAGCTGAGGGTGTACCGTAGGAGGGTGTTGGTGCTTGCACCAACGGTGCGGATGGTGTACCGTAAGATGATGGCGACTGGATTAACGGAGCAGACGGAGCTCCGTATGATGGCGACTGGATTAACGGAGCAGACGGAGCTCCGTATGACGGAGCTTGGATTAACGGAGCAGATGGAGCTCCGTATGATGGAGCTTGGATGAGAGGTGCGGATGGGGTGGGATACGATGACGGTGCCTGGACGAGTGGCGAGGATGGACTTCCGTAAGATGATGGACTTTGGATGAGAGGTGCTGCTGGCGGTGAACCGTAAGAAGGCGATTGTATCAAGGGTGCCGACGGAGGTGCATATGAGGGTGGTGACTGGATTAAGGGAGCCGATGGCGTTCCATATGAAGACGGGGCTTGAACTAAAGGAGCTGATGGTGTGCCGTATGAAGATGGTACTTGAACGATCGATGCGGAAGGCGATCCACCGTAGCTGGAACCACCTACATAGGTCACCGTAGGCGCCGGCGTGGCGGTTGTGATGAAGTTTAATCTGACCGCTGAGCTGCATGTCTGTAAGGAAGGAATAATATACGTTTAAGCAAATCAGAGATTAATGGAAAATACAGCTACATGTTAACTAGTATGACTGATCTCGAGAAATGATTCTGCCGCTGTTAACTAAACAAACTGGAATTTACTTGGCTTTGTGCATTGGTCACTTGCACATTGAAATCCAACCACCTCGCAGCATTTCGCTGCAGACTAGCCGCCACGATTAGATCTCCCGTCTGTGAGTTGACGATGATCTTGCCGGACACCAAACCTGTCCAGTCGAGGATCTCATATCGCAAGGGTGAATTCTGCGAATCAATCGCCACCACGCGCAGAACAATGACTCCTGTCGGAGTGTTGTCGGGAACGTCCACGGTGTACTGACCCTTCGCGCAAATCGGTGCTGGTGCAGGGGCTTGAACCAACGGCGCGGATGGAGAGCCGTACGAAGTCCCTGAACTGTAGGAAGACGACGATTGAGTCAGTTGAGCAGACGGCGTACCGTAGGAGGACGGTGCTTGCACTAAAGGCGCCGATGGAGTTCCGTAGGTGGCTGCTTGCACAATGGCGGAGGAAGGCGAACCATATGAGGGAGCGGAGACGAGCGGTGCGGATGGAGAGCCATAACTGGGTGCGGCTGCTACGAGTGGAGCCGACGGAGTGCCATAAGACACAGATGTCTGAATGATCGAGGAAGATGGTGAGCTGTAGGAGGGTGCTTGAACCAAGGGTGCTGTCGGTGTTCCGTAGGACGGTGCTGCGACCAACGGGGCAGACGGCGAACCGTACGACGAAGACACCGATTGCAGATTGCCTGGAACAACAAACATAAAAGCGCACGTGAAATTTTGAGAAACAAGATTGTAAAAGGAGTCTAAGCAGAAAGGATCTATAGTTCCGATGAATGTTCATCCGAAAAACGAACAGCAGACCTGATTGTGATGAGCTGGAATAGAAGTTGCCGCCGGAATTGCTCTGCTGAATCGGTGCTGACGCCGAATTATACCCCGAACTATACAGGGTATTCAGCAAGGCAGACGGTCCGCCGAGTTGCGTCGAGTACGAACTGCTGAAGGAACCGCCGTAGGAGGTCGCGCCGCCGCCGGAAACGGCCACGGGAGCTCCAGTCAGAGCCGCAGAACCGCTGCCGTAAGTGTCTGAGGTCTGGACAAGTTGGCCGGACGAGGGTGGAGAGAAACCGTATGATGGTGGGGAGTAGGTATTGACGGTCAAGGAAGCAGCTGGAGCAGGAGCTGAATAGCTGCCTGTGTAGAGCACGCCCGAGGAGTACTGCCGGTTGGCGGCCTTATGAAGGGTGCGGCCGAGCAGGCCGATACCGTGAGCGCTGACGTTGAAAAGAAGCGAGTCGGATGTCGCTTTGTTGGATGCTTGTGTGGTAGACGTAACATTCTGCAATAAATTTAGAGCCCGATTACTTTAAGAAAACAACTATATCAGTTCAGAAATCGTTGCAGAACGTCAGATTGTTCCACCGCCCACTGCCGAGACAGACATTCACACTGAAGTGGGCAGACGCAAAGCTATGATCGACAACTGCAAGGGTTTGCATAGGGACTTACCTGGCATTGGACGACGGTAGAGTTCATAGACACCGTTAGCATCAGGAAGAATCCTAAAATATTAACTGAACGATCCATTGTGGCACGAAAAGAGCTCAACTTTGATGCTCGGTTAAAGTATCGGCGGAGTGAAGCAAGACGGTCAAGGTTGTTAACTAGCAAATAAAAGCAGCAGTAAAAACATGGAGACAACCCGACCAGCAGGTGTCCAGCGAGCGATTAGTCCTTATGGGAAGCAGCCGTAAAACTGCAGAAAGATGATTCTCGACCGGAAGCATATAGACCAGGAGTGTTATGTTATATGCTCTCACGGTGGATACGCGGCGCAAGAAAACGCGGACTTGAGGTAAGAGTTGATATTGGCAGTCGTCAGGTGTGGATGTGGGTAGGGTAGCTATAGCGTAAGGCAAACACACGAGCCGCGAATGGCTTCCGTGATCTTAATACCCGGATATGTCTCCAGTCGGTGTGTGTGTGTACTTCGTGCGTGATTCATTAGTGAAAGATCCTCCGTGGCGGACGCACATGCACACACACAACGCGGGGGCTGTTTTTGTTCTCATTGTTCGGGACCGGCATTGGATAATGTGATGAGCTTTCGGAAAGTTGTCTCGGTGGAGGTGTCACGGTGAAGCTGCTCTAAACTGAGCGGACTGATTAGAGACAGGCAGGTCTGCTTCGTCGTCAGGAATGCCATAAAGGATGACGCCGGTGAGTCATCGTTTCAAGATAAGGAGAGCAAAAAACAATCCTGGTGGTTCCGTAACACAAGTCTCACACCTCCGGAAGGGGCGAAGTGTCAACAATGTATCGTTCCGATATCGATATTATACACGCGGCAAAAACCTTGCGCTAACCGAGTTAAGCAATTACACTCGTTTAACGCATGTTGTAGACAGCCCCGAGTTAAAGTGCTTCATTCGGTCAGCGCAAGGGTTTTGCCACGTGTGTATTGAGGTCGCTCCTCACGGGGTAAAGACAACTGCGGTGTCCGGTCAGATTTGTTTTTATATCATATCTCGTCAGTGATGTGGGAGTTTTTGAGAATGTATACGCATTCGGCATTTTAACTATTGTACAAAAAATTTCCCGCAACAACCTTCACTAGGTTTAGTTGATATTCGAAAGATTCGTCAACAGAATCGGATGCGAATGAAGTGAATCGTGTGCTTGGAAATTGGACAATTTAATCAACAACGGCGACGCTGCCGTTGCAGTACCTTCTCTTTACAGAAGTCGAGCGCTGTCTTCAGGAATCTTTATCAGTGCTTGGCAAAGGTGATGTTAAGAGGGTTTGACGGGGTGATTTTGAATCCTGTACAAAAAACAATTGATTTGCGTAAGAAATGGTTTTCCGATTGACCAGTGGCCGGTTTTATGGCATAAGGGCTGATCAGTCTGTGGTCAGACGTGGTTGAGTATATTGGAGGGTCCGGAGTATGGGCAAAAGGGGCGGGACAGGGGGAGGTCAGGAGGTTGAATACACTGGAGGGTCCGGGGTATGGGCAAAAGGGCGGAGCAGGGGGTGGTCAGGTGGTTGAAACACTGGAGGGTCCGGGGTATGGGCAAAAGGGGCGGAGCAGGGGGTGGTCAGGTGGTTGAAT
>LRSR01009954.1:0-12933 GCA_001579985.1 Hypsibius dujardini | reverse complement strand
CTCGGGTCCCCCTGGGGTTGGACGCCGCTGCTTCGAGCATCGCATCGATGTGAACAGCCCTACGGATAACTCTTGACTGGTTCCGGCCTGGATGCAGCCTATTTTGACTATGTTAAAACAGGCTGGAATCCAGTCAAAATAGCTGAATGAAGAGACTGGAATGTTCCATGACTTCCAGCTTATATACGACACTGACTGACCTGGCTGGAAGGCAGGCTGGATACAGCCTGGGTCCCTATGCGAATTTAGCACGGGTCGGCCCTATGCCAAGCTGGTTTCCACCCTGTTGTTTTCAGCGATTCGACCAATTAAAAATTGCATTGCCCTATGGGCGTGTCTTTTATAGACCAATGAAAATGATCGATTAATTTCCGGTAATTCGCCCAGGCCACATTCAAATTGAAAACAAAAGAATTAAACCAACAGTGCCAACATATTAGATCAAGATTCGAGCTAAAGCGGTAGGGTGGCAAAGTTTGGGAAGTTAAGCGGAAGAGATATGAGATCCCATTTCTGTTGTAGGCTTGCAGAGCGATCTGTAAAAAAAACACAAAAAGCACGTTTCTTTACAAGCACTGAATCCGAAACCTCTGCTGAAAATAGCAGTCAATCAACCAACCAAGCACAATCCGAAAATCGACCGATCAATCAACCAGCCAAACAATACAGAAATCACCAGTACAAACTCGTCAATCGACCGATCAATCAACCAGCCAAACAATACAGAAATCACCAGTACAAACTCGTCAATCAACCGATCAATCGACTAACCAAGCACAATTCAAAATCACTAGTATAAACTCATCAATCAACCGATCAATCAACCAACCAAGCACACTCCAAAAATCACCAGTAAGAACTTGTCGATCAACTGATCAATCAATAACTCCTCACACGAACCTAAAAGATTATTCGAGGTCGACAGCGCCCTCACAATCTCTTTCGCCTGCGTAGCCTTGCCACTTTTCGCGCTTCCCGGCTCCACAATCTGCACTTTCACTGCCGGCGTGTCCGCATCGGCAATCTAAAGATTAAAATCTTATCAGCAATTTAAAGATTGAAATTTGAAGTGGAAACTTGACATACCGAGCAAGCAAAGGCGATACGTTGTCACCGTTGGATCCAGCCAGCTTCCACACAGCAACAACAACAAAACGGAAACACAAATCCTCTGATGTCTCATAATACTAAAACTCACATGATTCGATAACAGACTAATTGGTCGCAATTTACGCAAAACAACAAAAACAGCAGATTAACTTTTTCAACGCCAGGCGAAGCAAGACAAGTCTCAACTGAATTCCAAGTCTCAAACCAAGCCAAGCGGTCTGCACACGGAACTAACCTCCCGCGTCAGTTGGGAACTTTCAAACTGTCTTGCACGGGGCGGAAAAATTTCGAAAATATAGCCTGTATTCTAGGCTACATTACAACGAAAAGACAGGCTGGGCGCATCCATCTTATAAACAGTCTGATTTCAGCCTCTTTACAGGCTTATTACAGTGTTCAGCCTGGAATCCAGTCTGAGAGTTATCCGTAGGGAGTTGGGTAGCTCCACTGATCCACAAGTGGGTCCGTGGCCAGGGGTGCCTGGGTGATTCCTGACCCGTTTTGTCCTTGACCGAGTTTCCCGGTGGCCCCGACCTGGGTTCGCGAGCGTCCATCATGCTCCGGGGTGTCTGGTTGGGTAGTCTCCCCCGGACGTTCCTTGGGACGGGACGGTCGCTCCTGGCAGGCTCTTTCGCAAAAGTCGCCGAAAGCGTACGTGAACTTGGGTGGGACGTAACCCTCCCAGTCCGGGCCGGCGTATGTATCGAGACCTTCGATTTCGCCGTAACCTAGTCGTCTGGCCGGCACGGGACCCACCTGGACGTCCCTGTGACTGGGCTGGGGGGCCAGCACCAGTCTCGGTGTCGATGGTCTTTGCTGTTGTTGCGTCGCCTGGTCTCCGACATGACTCGGAATCACCGGCCGGAAGGTGCTGTTGGCCGACGACACAAATTTCACCGGCCGACATGACGCGTCGGCCAGCTTCTGCTCCAGCATCCGTTCCAACTCCTTGATTTTCTGGTCCTTCCTCAACGCCTGATTACGGAGGATTTTCACCTGCCAGGACTCCTCCGGTTGAGGGACGAGGAGTGACGGATCGGCCGGGTGTGTTGTCGTGCGGGCCAAGTACTGTGGTGCCCTAAGTGGCTCGAGATCCGACCGTTGGCCGGGCGTCCCCAAGCAGATGACGCTGAGTGGACGTTGTTGCTGCATGTGCCAGCATCGTCAGAGCCGTAATCTGGGTGACCTGGCGCTGGAAAGACACCGGCTGTGTCTGTCCGTGTCCACCGTAGTGGCGCCCCTGGGAATCCACCTGATCCGCGAAGGTCACGGATGGTCCAAACAGTGAGGGCGTGACCCTCGGATCACGCGTCTGGTGATCCAACTGCTGGTTGATATTCATGCTCGATGCCCCTTGGGCGTGCGACCGCTGGAGCAATTGGGACTGTTGACCCGGTTGCGGTGCTCCGAGAGCTGAGTCACTGCGGCGCGTAATTAACGCCCGCATGTCGGCCACCTCTTGGGCGCACAGCCTGGACTGGTCCGTTAGCTGTGATCGAAGTTCTTCCACAGTCCGAGCGTTCTGCTGGGCCACCCGCTGCCAGTCCGGACGGCTGACCTGTGAGACGTCCAAGTTGACCGGAGCGTGGTTCAACCCCCCGGACAAGGAGTTATGGCGGCTCCGGTCCCGGGCTTTGTGCTGTTGGACGTGTGAGTCATCCGCGTTTATGTGTCCGTGATCCGAGCCATAAGACCGGAGTTTTGGTGGCTCCGATGACGGGCCCCATCAAGTTGGATAATCAAGGCTTGATCCGCTTTACAGACCAGGGAATTTTGACTGTTCCCGTTCGGACGTCATTCCGCTGGACGTTTGCGTTGTTAGCATCGGCCGAATCGTGATCCGTATCGCGGGACACGACATTTTGGCGATTCCGGTCCCGGATGTCTTCCTGCTGGAGCTGTTCCTCCAGAGGACGTTGAGACTGCTGTCTGCCCTCCGGGTGACGTTGATCGGTGAACTGCTGCAGTTGGGGAATGATATCGGCCCCTCCCTGCTGTTCCTGGTTGAGGCGACGCGCGTCCATCCGGAGCTGCGCGTCTAGCTGGGGCTGCACGCCTGGCTGAGACACGGGTGGAGGCGCCAGCTGCGCGGTCGGGAACGCGTGGTAGGCCTGGGGGCTATACCATTCGGCTGTTCCTGACGTCGATACTGGGTCGAATTGGGACGATTGCTGGAAGACATTTCCGAGTTGGTCGGTGGCTGAGGTTCGACGACCGTTGGGGGGTTCGATCGGATTCGGATTCCGCTTCTGGACCGAAATTCGCCGGTGAGATGGGCGGTTCCGCAATGATTGGGGTTATCGGGAGCGCCGCTGGTTTGGCGGTCGTAGAGCGCAGATTTCGAGTGCGAGTCGGTGCGGCGAGGCTAACGTGGGTGACCCCGCTCCCCTTGGAGCGAAGGGTTCGACGACCGGTAGTATCGTTAACTGGTTCCGTGAGTTCGTCCGTAGCTGGTTTTGTGATCCGGGGGACTGCGAGTGATTTCGTCCGTTTCTCCTTCACCGACCGCATTAACTGCAGACCCGGGCCCCCGAAGGTATCGCCTTCGATATTGGGGTGGGTAGGTGCGGATCCTAAGGACCCAACTTCAACACAGGTTGCGTTTCCGGAGGGACCGACTTTGAACTGGGTTGCGGCCCTGGGAGGGACGAATTTCGAACGAGGATCGGCCAAAGTAACTGGGTAATCTAATGCTAAGCGGGTTCCGAGGGCTTTATCACGCGGATGAAAAAAAATGGAATCTACCTCTTCAGCTACCTGAAAAGAATGAGACCGCTCACTACGTACCAGATGAGCAGGATCCTCGATACTAGTAAAATCTGCACGACAAAACACTAACACTCAAACACGAATCACCACTTCGCAACCTAACTGAACTACAATCGCCTCGGACCCTGAACCCCAAAAAGAGAACCTTCAACCAACCCACGAAGGTGTTTCTACCTGCGTGGCTCCGATGGGCGTCCGTGTCCGAGGTGTCCAGCGACGGACGTCGATCCGCAATGAGGTCGATTTCCAGCTATGGGTGGATTTGGCGGGAGGGGTGAAAATCAACTCCAAATAGGTCAAGGAAACACGGTAACGATCACGATGAATAAACACGATAAGTCAGCAGAAAATTGCGGAAGATTGCGTAGCGGCCTCCAAATCCACCAGAAATTCTCCTGCGTGACGATGAGTTTGCAGGCGGGGAGAAAAAAAATTCTCACGGCTCGGAGTCACCACATTTGATGGTTGCGTAGTTCCCCGTAGGATTAATGGTGTGGAGGGGTGTCTGCGTCACTTGTGTGGGGGTCGTGTGTGGCGAAGGTTGATTGATGTGTTCCTAAAGTGGCTTCCGTACTAATGATTGGCGCCTGACTGCTGGTCGTGAGACCGTATAGTTCGTCATACGATGATGGTAGTAATAATAATAATAATAAGCGATCCAGAACCCAAGGGGTAATTCGGTGAAATATATTACGAATAATTAAAGGAAGTACAAGGTTGCGGTTCTCCAAACAACAGGGAGATCTCGACTGGAAAGAAGTCAAAAACACCGAAGTAAAACGTGAGTTCAAGCTATCCTAGAGAGAAAGTCACAGGAGAGAAAAAAGGAAAATCCCCCAGGGATGATGAGCGACACCCCTTGACCCCTGATAAAATCCCGTAAAAAGAAGACAATGAAACAGGTGGTCCGAGTTCGGACCAATTCTCTCCGAACAACGGCCAAAAAGATTAACAGAGTTAAAGCCATTCTGGTAGTGGGCGGTCACAGACACGCCGATTGGCCAAAGCTTTCCTCAACAGACAGAAATAAGGGGTGAAGGCGGGCGCGCGCGCCGGTTGAGCAATCGGAGACCAATGCTACCTCGGTGGGCTTGGCTTCCTGCCTGTTGCCTTGCCGTCTTGCTGTCTTCAGTATGCCGACCCAGCCGCTGGGGCTCGTACCATGACGTCACACCTTCGGACGTGAATTACACATGGGCCGCCTGGACTTGTGCTCCAGTGACGATACCGATGTGTGTGTGTTGTTGATGTATGACGACAGCGTCAACCCGCCTACCGTCATAATGCGCACCGGGAGTGATGATGATTCTGATCATACCGGATACATTACGACGACGGTAGTACCAAGCGGCAATCAAGTTCACGCTTTCGGCGTCCAATGTCAATCCGTCGAACGCTGCGCCGTGATAGCCCAGTGACAGGTCGTTCACATGATTGAAGAATCCGGAATATGCGATTTCGACTTGAATAACATTTGCAGTAACGGAATAGCTTAACATAAACAAAATCATCTAGCTCCAAATTCGAGCCAACATTTTGTGGCGCTTGTGTGCTCATATCTGTTCAAATAAGTAATCGGACTGTTGATTTCCGGGTACACCAAACCTGGGCAAGAAAGCCTGTCTAATGTCTACTATCTGATGGTTCTGTTTGGGATGCTGCAGCCACTGCCGGTCGACAACATAGGATCCTCCTGTGCAACTTCGCTATAACTCGGTGGCAGATCCAGAAATTCCTGGGAGTATTGTGGCGGCAGATCGTCCTCAGCGGCGGCGCGTCCAATGTCGTCCGAGATTGGTGGTGATAGCGGTGGTGGGACTTCGGGAGTGCATGGCCTGAAAACGTCAACTTCAATGGTGTGAGTGGTGGCAGCGGTTTCAACGTCTGAAACAGCAACGACGGCCTCAACGGATTGCCGATTCTTCTTCTTGCAGATTGCTCTGGAGATACTGATTAGGAGGACGAAGAAGAATGTCAGGAACTCATAAGCCGTCTCCCCTAATGAGGAAGATCGCCGTTCTAAAAATCATTCCAAAACACAAAATTTGTGGGTGTTATGTGAATCATCAGGAGCTCATCGTTATAGTATATCATTCTTTCATAATAGAGAGGTTTCTAAACGGACCCCGGAAACGATAACAATGCGATACGGTTTCGTGACGTCACGAAAGGGGGCGTAACATTGCTCCTATCGATCGATCTTTAATGGAACACGATAAAAGTACATAGACGCATCGCGGTCATCTTTAGGTTCTCATCGATACGAGATTGACCATTTAATTCTACACCTAAAATATGAAATGCGTAAGAAATTCATTTCCTCAGTTTTTGAAACCATCTGCGGCGACTGGAAGCGAATGTACGGAAAGTTATGTCAATTCTTACGGATGGCATTCCAACCCGACTTTGCTGTGCAATCTGCTGATGATGTTTACTTTTTATCGCGGAATTATTACTTTCTGGATTGCTGGTTTCCTTGCCACCATCCAAAGGATGAACACACTATAACTCATTTTGTGACGTGTGGGTTTTCGGCAGTTTATATTGGAATTGTAGAACGTTTTGGTAGGCTCTACCGTATCATGCGCTGGTCTTTGATTGATTGAATTGATTGACATCATCTTGCAAGCTATATCTCTGCTTTTCGGCTGAGATTTAAATTTGTCTCACTTGGAGAAGATTTGTTTCTCTAACTAATTTGTTGCATCTGACACTCACTGAGTTGATTATTTCACCGAGGAAACTTGTCTGTTGTTTAGTAGCCCAATGCTAGTAAATCAAGAAATCAAGCGGCCAAATATGTTTACTTAATTAGCCTAAAATCAATGAATGAAGCACCCGCACACATCTGCTCGAGGTTAAACCGAATTAACAAACCGACAAACCGTTACCGTTATCGGAATCCGCTTAGAAAACATTTTAAAATATAATACTTTGAATGGATATCATCACCTATGATGCATCAGAGACGGAGCTGTGGCAACGGCCAATTTGATTAATCCCCATTTAATTAATACTCCGGTGGGGGCTGAGTGAAATAATTGATTTGAATTTTTAGAAGAACTGCCCAATTGTCGGGACAATTTTGTTTGAAATTAACGTTGTTTATTCATTTTTTTCCGGATTTTTTTTAAATGTCATCACCCCTCCCCGCCTCCGCTCGCAAGATGTATTATCCGATTTCGGTTACCACTGGCAGTTTTTGAATTAATTTAAATAAAAATTGTTGGGGTAAGCTAATTTTTTCCCATTTTCCTAACATTCCGTTACGCCTTTGTGCTGTCCTGATATCTTGAAGGCTGTACCGATATAAGACTTACGGATGGGTGGAGCAGGAAACGTGAACATCCAGTAATTGATTGTGCGACTTTCCCATTCCCTAGTAAACATAAAGCATAAGCAAAATGTTATGTCTTACAAAAAGCCCTATTGCTTACTTACTTAATAAGTAAGAAATTTGTAAGGCGGATTTCGAACATATTTTGTAAGGCCTTATAACCCTGAATGACGAGTAAAAATGAAAAAAGAGCTACAGAAAAGAATCGAACCGGAAAAAACCTATGGGACACGCACTACCCATTGCACCAACACCCACATTATAAGTACGTAGGAACTTCTTCGCCTGGAGTGTGATAATAATCTAATAAAATTTGCCGAAAAACGTGTTTCTTTGACGTGAAATCACTAAATAAAGCTTTATCGTCTCCCGTAAAAGAGTAATAATAATCGACGGTCCGTTCCTTAGCATTTTTACTATTGGTTAAACGTAAAAACAATATTCAATGGCAGCAATTTGATGACTTCATCTTGTTGTATATATGTTTCCGTGCCAATTGACCACTGGTCATCTTTTCCTGCTAAAATTTTATGATTTTCAGAGTACGGTTTTACAAATTAAAAACATTTATAAGACCTTATAACAAACGTACGAATTTTATCAGTATAATTTACATATACTGATAACATTTGTAAGGATCTATAAAATTTTATATGGATTACAGCAGAGAAATATAAGGTATTATGTTGGGCCATATATTTTTCCTGATATTCGAAATCTTATGTTCACTAGGGATTGGTACTTGTAAAAAGATAAAACAGGAGACGTGAACATCCAGTAATTGGTTGTGTAAGCTTCCCATTGGTTCTTGCGATAAGCTGGACCAGTTTTAACGACAATTAATATTATTAATACAATTAAAATTCTTCAAGATTTTATATTAAAATATATTATTATTTTCAAGCGGTTTCAAGCAATCAACGCAGGCAATGGCTGACAAACATACTAAATTACTTGAACGCACACGTGCGGATTCAATACGCAACAATCAAGTGACCAGTTCACGTTTCATGAGATACACTGACATGTCACCTGTACTGCACTGAACTGAACTCTTTTGAATTGAACGAGGATTTCAATCAATTAAAATACTAGAGCCAATTTTTTGTATATTAAAATGAAAACAAGTCATTTAATATATTAATATTGAAATGGTTGCAGTTCTAATATTCAAATTAATAACTTACCGGCAGCTGATGTTTTAATTACTTTTTAATTTAATACCCTCTTCAAAAAACATTTACTGTAATATTTTAATATATTAATTAAAATTCAAAAAGCCAAAAATAGGGATATTTTATATGTCTATTATTATAATAAAAAAAACACTAGTGTAAAGCTAAACCCAAATGTCGAGGAACGATGCGTCCTGGTGCGACTCACACATGCAGGGGCGGGGGGGGGGGCAATTCGGCATTGTCAGCATTGGAATAAAAACAAAGTTGTGGGAAGGCAAGTGCTTTTTGAACTAAAAAGTTGAAAAAAAGTTAGTTCCCCGCATAATCTTTTTCCACTAAGAAAATATGCTACCCCCAACTTCCGAATTTATGTAAACTCCGTGTCTGCTCAACCCCTCGAATTAATTGGCTAGGAGCAGTTATTTACGTCAAAACCTATCTATCCCCGCGCGTCTTTTAAGTCACACCCTCTTCTTTACCTCCCAGTTGTTGAATTCAGCCTCTACGACAATAGCAATTACCTACCCATAATAAAATTGAAGTCCAGAGTCAGCGGACTTTGTAATGGCATCATGCCAACACTACCCTCCAGAAATTGAATGCAGAGCGTAAGTTCTTGCCCAAAACTGGTGCGAAAATGGTCCACGGAGGTTGGGTTTGTGTAGCCGTGAATAGTGCCATCACTTGCGGGCCGCAGTCGTTTGATCAATCTTGCGGTCGTCCCGCGGCGCTCGAAAAAAATCAGCGAATCTCCCCGGCGTAAATAAGCGGCTCTATAAAACAATGTTTTGAATCCATCATTTGGACCGACGATGGATGAATTAACACTCGAGGACTTTACATACTTGATGTTGGCATAAATAGCGAATCTGGACGAGCCAAGGGCAAATGTCACGTTGACGGAACACGGTTGCTGGGGGTACGAGCGAAATGTCAGCGTCCCAGCTCCCAAGGATTGAGACAAATTTGCGATCCCGAGCCGCAACTCCGCCCCGCAGTAATTGTCGAGGAACCCTACAATTCCAGGCCGAAGGAAAAATCAGCATGCTAGTATAATATAGCAGTTGTAGTGCCGTCTACATGGATTGCGGAAACTTACACGTTTTGTAGTAGATTCGTTTTGCCGCCTCGCCGAAAAAAGGCAGAAAAGCTACCAAAATGATCAACTTGAAGTAAGTCATTCTAGTTCCACAAAGGGGAGGTGATAAAAACAGCTCTTGCAAATGTAAAAAACTGCTGATTAAATTTGTTAGAGAAATAAATGACTGTCAAGAAAACTCGGATTAGCTCTGGTACCGCATCCTATTTTGCATAACTGTGAATGCATTGTATCATGGAGTTTGACTGACTGCATTTTGTTGCAAGAAGATTTCTCTTACAACGAGTGAATGACTAACATCATGTGTAACCCGAGTGTGTGCGTCTTTGGCCGACACAAAGGCAACATTATACGGTGTATCTTAGGCTCGTCCGCTATTTGTTTAAATGTTCATGTGTAATGTAAGGTTCTTTAGCATAAGCCGTTCGGTTTTGTTTACTTGTGTAACTTCCATATACATACACGAGTTATTAGATAGGCTGAAGGAGTGTAAAGCCTTTACTTAAAGCCGAAAAGAAACGCCCTTTTATTGATTTCTTCCCAAGTTTTCTTCCTCCTTATTTTTTGGGTCGGCTTTAAAAGCCACATAAATACGGCAGAGGACGTGGAATGAAGCATCATAAGAACATTCACTCCGTCTTGATCAATAATACTACACATGCAATAGAATACTCAAACCGTAAAGGTTGGGTAATAAACGCACCTTACCTAGCCCATGGCTTGCAGTCAAGTCTGGGCCCAAATATAACTTAAAGTTCTGTTCGCCTTAATCAAACGTAGGAAAAAAAATTTAATGATTTACAAGCTATAAAAGAACTAAGGACTTTACACGGTATCGTTTAGTTCCATCAAATTAAAGAACCGGCTGCCGGATTGATTAACATTCACACGGGATGAGAAACACAAAGCCGCATAGGTTGAAAAAGTGCGCAAAGTCAAACGACTACGATTGGCTCGCTTTTGATGCTGCTTTTCTATCAGACAATTGGGATCTAGGTTCCACCAGAGAAAATGCCTTAGCTGTAGCTCTTGAAGTAATCTACAAAAAAAGGAACTGCTGACAACCATCTGAGACTTCCATGGTGTGGACGCTTTCCACCTACCGTCGAGAAATTAAAAATATGCCTAACAGAAGCAGTACAGCCGCGAGACAAGAAGCGGCAGCAGTTTGCAGAAAGAGTGCATCTAAATAGACCAACTTGCAGATAAGATAGTGTAGGTCAATCATTTGCCCAGGTTCATCTGTCTGCCTGCCTGCCTGCCTGTTTGTCTGTCTGTCTGTCTGTCTAAATGTTTAAATGTCTAAATGTCTGTCAGTCTGCCTGCCTGCCTGCCTGATTGTCTGCCTATCTGTCTGTCTGTCTATACCATGAAGACATCGAAATTTGTCATTTTTGTAGCCACAGAAAGGTTCATTGGGCGGCGGAAAATGTCCGGCAGGCCAGGACGATGATATGTTCCGTATTTCCTCCAGTAAGAAATTGTTGTCTTTGTTCTGTTGCAGAAACACCTAATCACGAATAGTGTGTTGTCTTGTTGACCTTTACACATTTCGCGACATGTTGTTATTGAGTGATGAAGTACCTTGCGTCGATTACCCATATCGGTAGCAAAATAGGACACCACCAGCTCAACCCTCCGATTGCCGGTTTCATCGACGAAAATGTCGGAGAGATCGCTGCGGAATGTTCGGTTCAGGAACATCCGTGAGAGGTGAGAACCGTTGAATAATGAGGCCAATCCATGGACTTGTCTGGATTGATTCAGAATCTTTAACGGGAAGCACAAATTATTGTACCCCGCAATGCTCGACCCGATTGACAAGATAAATTTGGTTGGTTACTTGAGCAAACATCTCGATGCTCCTAAACGCGCTAATAGTTCCAGTGATGGGCTATGAAATTAACGGTTGTGAACATACAGTGTACGTAGGCGAAACGCTTTCTCAGCATAAAAAAATGTGACTCACATGTGTGTCTTTCCAAGAGCTTCATAAAACAGATGACACTTTCTTACTTGATTGCCGGCAGTGTAGGTTGCATTCCATTCCCGCTGAGATCTCTCTCTCACTTGGTCCGCCAAAACTTTAAGCATTGGAGAGTTAAGACGCTGTCGCTCCTCTTCGCTTGCGTGAATCACGAGCAGGGACCGGAATGCTTCCTTGACAGCCTTCAAAAACAGCAGGGTAAAAGAAAAGGTGAAAAAGAACAGAAAAGAAAACAGAAGAAATACACGATGTAAAGAAAGGGTAAAAAGTCAAAATTCCCCATAAAAAATACAGCTCCATATATCTACCTCGTCCTGGCTGTCCCCATAGTGCCACGTGACGTTAGTTTTGAGGTTCAAAACCGGTGTAGATTCGAATGAAAGATAGACATAATCTCCGTTGGTCATGTTGAGTCGTTGGGCTGCCAGCTGTCGGTATAGCGAGAGTATACATTAGCCTCGGATCTATGTCACTAGTCTGCGCTGTTTGCTAGCAGTGGATGATTTCAAAAATCGAGATTTAAATGTGTACTTTTTCTAGAAATTATCTCAAATTTTGTCTCTCCCAGTATGGTCCCAAGACCATCTTTGGTGGACTTGTCAAAGATTAGAAAACTCTGTACAATTCGTGTTCCGTGACTACCTTGTAAGAAATGGTCAATACATACATTAAGAACACATGGAACTCCGTGCTTCTTGACACTTGTCGTAAATTTAATTCAAAATGGAGCGGTGATTTATTCAATCGGTAAATTAGACCTTTGCGGTACTTCGACTTTTAGTATTTTTTGTGGAGCAAACGGAGACGGAGTAACGCACCAATAGCTTGCGTAATAAATCGCCACGCCCTAGGCAAATCATCACTGCAAAATACAAACATTCAGCTTACTCGTCAGAAAGGGCTTTGAGAGACAGGAATGTCACATTCAACATTCATAATCAATATCGAATTCATTCAAGTTGAGGCACATGATAAATACCTCGGCTGCTGTTCCGGAAGGCATGCAGAGTGTTATCCAGCTGCGTGTCAAGGGTATTATTCCTATTGGAGGACACATGGTGTTCGTATATTGTGAGAATTTTTCTCCCAGCTTTGGCATTAAGGTCAGAAGCCATCTTCACGATCTCGGCGGCCAAAAATGTGTAAAAAGCCAGTGAATCCTCATCCACCGCAATGAAAACCGTAGTCCAATGGAAAAATCGCATCGTATCCACAAACGCAATGGTTGGGTGGAGAGTTCCGGTGAATGCCAGTCCCACAATGAGGGGTGCGGGCAGCTTATATTGCGACTTGGCTCCCCCGCTTCTACAGTATACGAGATTCGGTATAAGTGCCATACATCATATGATGGGATTTATTTATTTAGAGAAAAAGAATATTAATCATCTAGTAAACAGCAAACATTTATGGAGATTGAAGGGAACCCAAACAATAATACCGTAGTATTTTTTCC
>LRSR01009953.1:0-22544 GCA_001579985.1 Hypsibius dujardini | reverse complement strand
CTCCGGCTTTGATTAAGAGCCCGCGCTTGGGGCTACGATTAGTGTTGCTTAACAATAGTTAAAGGATAGTTTGAATGACCCAAAAAGCGGCTTTTGTATTTAATTCAAAAATATTTTTATATTTTATATAAAGCCACAAAAATAGAAATCAATGTTTGCAAGATTACTTTACACTTATTTAAAATCACTGGTAGCAAGGTGTTGTGGGGGGGGGGGAGTACGGACAGTGCGAGGCCAAGCAATAAAGTGCTCTGAAATGATTGATAACTTTGAAGCGAAAAAATTATATGAAATAAATGAAGGATTACGTTTTCCGTGTGGCAAAAGTCCGTGTTCGATATTTCCGAGTCTCATAAAATGAATTAGGGAAACATAACGTGAGTATAATTAATCGAGATTCAAGAAGGTCGCAGCATTTATGTAGGAAGTTGTTTGTTTTCGCCTTCAGTTGTCGGTGTCGGGGCGTTGAGCGACCCATTCCTTGATGCCTGGGAGGTTGTGGACGCGTTTCAGATGAGCCTTCAACTCCGGGAACGGCTCCAATGCCGTGGGGTAGTGCTTCTTCAGGCTGAAGAACTCGTTGGCCACCACAAAGTCCGCGAACGTTACTCCGGATGGGGCGAAGAATTGGCCACCGCCTTCTTTCAACAGAGCCTGAAGGATTTCAGCTTGGGCCACCAAGTTGGTCTTGAAGTACTCTTCCTGCAGTTTCTTCTTCGTTTCGGGGTCCTTCTCGAACCACCATTTCAAGCGAGCCGCGAAAATGTCTGCAACATTGAGAAACAACATCTTGAGATTAAGAGTTAATTTATTTTGGTCCGCTAAAAATTTGGGACCCGGAAAGTCGCCAGGAAAAAGTTTGTGAAGTGTATAAAAATATAGAAACTGAACTATTTAAAAATTATGAAAATAAGTCTAGCACAGTCGTAGTACCTTTGACGTAGTCAGCAACCCCGTCGACCAGCAGCTGCTCCTCGTCGTTGGTACCAGCCAGCTTGTGCTTCTTCGCTAGATAACGCGTGATGGCGTGGCTTTGACCGAACTGCTTCCCATCAAACTCGAGGATGGGGATTTGACGGAAGGGTGTTTTGGGCTTGAGGCTCGCCCATTCCTTCGTCCGTAGATCCTCAAAGGGGATCTTCACGTAGGCCAGCAACAGTCGGATCGGCTCGGCCAGGCCGCGAGCATCGAAATAGGTGAGTTTATAGCTAGGCTGGGACATGATAAAAAATGTTTGTTAATTCTCCTCGAAATCCGATCGAATTTGTGAATAAGAAACCCGATACGGCAACAAACAACATAGGCACTAAAAAATTGATAAACAAAAATTGTATATAGAGAAGCAGCAGCTGTTCTTTGACATATATACAAGCTGGACAATTTGCCAGTCACCTTGTCTGCTCGGATACGGAGAAGAGTTTTGCATCTGTCATGATGACTGGGATCTTTTGATCCTCCCTGCAAGAGATGTTTTCAGCACAGTCAGAGACACATTTCCTCCACGCCTCTCCGAAATATGTTTGTTACGCTTTAGCTTTAGGAAATGAGTTAGCCTGGTGGATCGATCGCGCATGAATCGTAAGGACAAACGGAGTGACTGTGCAGTAAATTAGCGGGCTGGTGTATGCGGCATATTGCGCAGCGCCGTCTTCACAACAATAGCTGTCTCTCTTGTCAGACTACTTGTCAGTGCTACAGTGCGTAAAATGTTTATTAATTAAATTGAAATCTTTGATGTCCAACTTTCGAAATCCAAATTTTTGTTTGACTGCGTTTGCTCCCAAATTTGATGAGTAACTCGACAACATAAACACAGATACAACTTCTCTAATCAAAACAGGACGCTTTTATTGGCTTTACCGTACAATTCGGGAGCTCCCACATCCCCAGAGCAAAACAGCGGAAACTTCGTCACTTTCCCAAAATTGCTCCCTAACATCAAGACTCCATCGCAAAACTCCTCGTGTTTGGGCTTTTTTAATGTTCCAATTTTTGGGTTTTAAAGAACCACTTGTTTTTCTGAATGATAAACGTTTTTTTCTAATATTGAACATTATTATATGCACGGCAGTGCTACGGACATCTTTTAGAGTAGAATCGAATCAAATCGTGCCATTGTAATGCAATTGATTTGAAAAATTATTCAGCGTAATTTGCGAATTAATTTTTTGAATGCGAAACTGCTGGGAACATTGCCTTAAAACCCGTTAGCGCCCGATATTGTCAAATGACCACATGGCGAGTGAATTTCCCGCCAAAAAAACGGTGCGATCAAATGACTACATGGTAAGCAACGAATTTCCCGCCAAAAAACGGTTCGATCAAATGACCACATGGCGAGCGACGAATTTCCCGCCAAAAATGGTTTGATTGATTTCAGTAAAGGCAATTGTTTCTGAAAGTTGATGTGTTGCTTGAAATTTCGAAATTATGGTTCGGTCATCTGCTTGCTGCTTCACCAAGGTCCGGCAGAAATAACCAAAGTCGCCCATTCTTCACTTTCCTTTGCGTGAAAAAGATATCAGCAACCGGACCGAACTAATACTTTTGGTTTAAAGTTTATTTAGTTTATCAGTAGTTTTTTTTTACCGAAGAGAACAATTTAAAATACAGCCTGTAAACGATGGTTCCATCTTTCGTTTAGAGACTGGCATCTTTTCACACCTCTAACTGTTAACATGCTCCGGTTGTCTTGATATGTGTAATTAGTCAGGCCAGAGAGAACGCCCTCGCTTTCTATCCGTACACCGAAGGCGCTGTGATAATGTCCACGCACATGTCTGAATGGGAAAAAACGTAACAAGACCTGGCGTGAATCACCCAAGCATTAAGTATTAGGTATATTCACTTTACATCGTAAGCACCGGTCAGGCAGTAAGTGAAAATGCACCAATTATACCCTGCAAAAAGTTGATTGACCTTGCCGTCACTGTCGCTCTACTTCAGCTTGCGAATGAGTCGTGTCAATTCGCTTTCACATTCTCAAATGGCATCCCGCTTGAAGGGCTCTTCTTTACGGAACATTAATTATGACACAACCGATCATATTGGATTATTATCCTCGAAATTCCTGTCGAAAACAAGACCGATATTTCGTGGTATGTCTTGCTGTATTTTCCGTCCAGGCAACCTGCTTCGTCAGTCTGTATGTCGGTCTCTGCGGGAACCAACAGGATTCTTCAGTCAAACAGCTTGATCAGGGGAACCTTTCAGACAAGTGTCTTGCAGCACTCGCTCTGCCTGTCTCCTTTCACACTGTGCATCCCTTATTGCGACCGGATTTTCCGTTGGTACAGGCCTGGCTGAAACCGGAAGCTGGTAAGTCGAAGGATGTCTTTCTCCGTCGAATTTTTCTTCAAGTTTCAGTGAGCAGAAATTTCGAGCAGAATTTTCGTTCATTTTTTCATTCATGCAGCTCGTTTCGGAGAAGCACCACGCAAAATTCCAGGGTCCCTCCGAAATGGGTACAGCATGAACGGGATCATTTCCATACGGGAGTTCTACTTTGACAATGTAAGTTTCTGTGGGATCCTATGTCCTCCCATCTTTGGAGGACGTATATATATATACACATATTTATATACACACATACACACATGGCCATAATGCTGGGTGTTTGGCTTAAACTCGAGCCAGCCAATTTTGCTTGCGCCCAGCTTAAGAGTGGTTCGAACTCTGCCACCCATTAATCTGGCCACGTGTATATATATATGCAGGCTTACCTTGGCGGTTCCGCTTTGACGTCAGTGTGGTCTCTCGACACGATCAACGACCTCAGAGCTCGGGTCCGTGCTCGTCAGACCTATTTCAACTACGACAGCAGCTTCGTCTATCAAGCCTTGGATGCTCACGGAAAAGCAGCAGTCTCATCGCGTCGCGGTCTCGTGATCGGATCGGAGAAACCGTGGCTGGAGGTCTTCCTCCTGGAATACGGAGCCGACCACGTGACTACTTTGGAATTCGGAGCAATCATCTCTCAGCATCCACAAATCCGCACTTTTACTCCAGCCAATTTCACAGCAGCTTTTCTGCAAGGCCAAATTGAACCGTTCGATTTCCTCTTCACCTATTCCAGCATTGAGCATGATGGATTGGGACGGTATGGCGGGTGGACATGGCCAAACCAAATTAAAAACGACAAAAACTAACCCACTTTGTATCTCCAATTAAAACACTTTAATCTTGTGTAGATAATTTTTATCAGTCTTAGTTATTTTAATTGCTCAAAAAAAGGGAATAATTTGATCCCTTGCACAATGCAAAATAAGTAACTGTTCATTGGGTGCTAACAGATCGGAATTAAAAACTAAAAATAACAACTAATTTGTAAGTGTTTTTTTGGGGCTATGTCATGAGCGCTAAATTAACTGAATAATTTGTCATCACCAGGTACGGAGATGTCTTGAATCCGTCGGGGGATTTGGAAACGATGGCGAGGATGTTGTCGGTGGTGAAGCCCGGGGGATACGCGTTCGTGGGAATACCCTGTTGCTTCGACGCTTTGGATTGGAATGCCCATCGGACGTACGGTCACCGACGGTTGGCGATGCTGTTTGCCGGGTGGCGAGTTGTTGGTGTCTTTCCTGCAAATGCCTTAAATCAAAGTCGGAAACCGAAGTTACGGGTTCGGCAGCTAGGCTCGGTGTTTCAACCGGTTTGGGTCTTGCAGAATGTGATGGGCTGTGTAGAGCAGAAACTACTTGGGACTATCGCTGGAATTTTCAAGGAATAAAGATCTTTATTCTAGACACCTATGTCGTAGAAGCGACCTTTATTTTAAATCATGAATCACGTAATAGTTCCCTCCATTCAGCATGACTAACTGACTGTCCATCCGTCTGATCGTCCGTCCGCTTATTGACCGCTTGTCTGTCTATCACCGTTCGGCTATCTGACTACCCCTCCGTCCATCTGGCTGTCCGTCTGTCCGGCCTGTCCTCTTAGACTACCGGAAGGGCTGTCTATCAAACTCTCGATGTGAATTGACCTGTTCATCTGTGTGTCAGATTATCTACCTGCGTCTAGCTAACTGACTGTCCGTAAAGCTCATTGCCATAACCTTCATTTCCCTTTCTGATAAGACAGTTACCCATGCGTCCGATTAATCCAACCACCGACTGGCTATCGATCTGTCTGCACGTGAGAATTAACCTTTCTTCTCTACGTACCTGGATGACCTTCAATTGATCATTCGTAATCATCAGACGCCGTCAAATTCCGTCTGTCTGGTCGACTTTCGAGCTGTCATTTTTGTTCGGCCTGCCTATTTCACTGCTAAGTTCCCCATTTTCTCCGACTTAGTGTCCGTCTATTCATCTATCCGTCCGTCCGTCTGTTCATCTGTCCATTCGTCCGGTCATCCCATCTGTTCATCCGTAATTCCGCCTTTCCATCCATCCATCCGCACATCTTTCCGTCCATCCGTCCGTCCGTTCATTTATTTATCCGTTTGTCCTTCCAATAATCCTTTCGCCGGTCCATCCGTCCGTCCGTTCATCCATCTGTTCGTTCTTAATTCCGTTTGTCCTTCCGTCCGTCCATCCGTCTGTCCATCCGTCTGTCCATCCATCCATCCCATCATCCATCCGTCCATCCTTCCGTCCGTCGTTCCATATGTTCGTCCGTCGTTTCGTTGATCCGTCTGTCTATCCGTCTATTCCTCTGTTCATCCATCCATCCTTCCGTCCGTCCATTATATAATAGTAATAATAAATCATGGCCTAAAAAGTATCATGTGAAACAGCATATATATAGCATCATCTAGCAAAGTGCAATGGAACATTTTCTCGGACAGAAAACGCGTTCTTTGACGCGGAAACTATTTACTCTACTAAACGCCGAATTAGATTCAGCTGACCGCAACAAAAAGTAACGGTTTGTTTCGTTGTTTGTCACCCTTCGTTCGATTAACACCCTTTCCAAATAAAAAACCATCGAAATAAGCCCTATATAAACAGCCACTCAAGGCTAGCGTCAAAAATCTCAAGTCCATTCCGATGGAATTGCAACACCGTAATAAAATGACGACCAGGCAGTGGGCGGGATATTTATTTCTACTGGTTGCCTTTGTCGTGACCCTTTTCATCTTTTTATCCGATTGTGTGAATAGAACAGGGACTGAACAGCTTTCCATTCGATACGAACTGCCTGGGAGGAGCTTTTGGGGGTGTGTATAAAAGCTGGGACATGGAACATGGGGGATGTGAGATGGGGGGATGAAGATGGGGGAGGGGAGATGTGACATGTGACATGGGAGATGGGGGATGTGAGAGGGTATGTATAAAATAGGGTAGTTGTATTTTTTTAATTGTAGTTTTTATCAGACCGAGGAGCAAAACGACGAGGTCCTCTAACTCGGGAAGGTTACGGGATTTGACCTCGTGATCGGAATGGTTTTTTTCCACAAATACCTGTCCATATATCATGGTTTAACATTGGGGTCTCGGGGCTGCAATCACATCCGCAGTTTCAGAAAAAAATAAGGAAGAAAAAACTCTCGTACCACTTATGTGCTATCGCCCGGCGCTTGATTGGTTGATTGATTCATTGGCCATGCTTCTGAAGTTTCAATTTATCGATCCCAACCACTGTAAAAATATCGTTTTTTTTGGAAAAAATTTGATTCCACAATTTTTGACAGCCATCCACTCCAAATTCAATTTGAAATTGATTGGCATCAACAGAGTATTTTTTGGATGCCAGGGGGCGGAACTACGGGTAATTTCTGCAAAGTCACTCGGAAGCCTGGATTGAAACTAGCCCATATCTCTGCCCCTTGGCATCGAAAAAATATTCTGCTGATGCCAATCGATTTCAAATCAAATTTGGAGTAGAGGTGTCAAAAATTATGGAATCAAACGTTTTCCAAAAAACTTTTTTTTACAGTGGTTGGGATCAATAAATTGAAATTTCGGAAACATGGCTGATGAATCAATCAATCAAGCGCGGGCAATAGCACATAAGTGATACGGGAGTTTTTTTCTTCCTTATTTTTTTCTGAAACTGCGGATGTGATTGCAGCCCCGAGACCCCAATATTAAATTATGATATATAGACAGATATTTAAAAAAAAACCCATTCCGATCTGGAGTTCAAATCTCGTAACGTTTCCTAGTAAGTTGCAGTGCTGTGGTTAGAAATCGAGAATGTCTGTCTGTGCTGTGTTTGTGTCACAATCATGGGCAGGGTATCACATTGAGTGCTCGCATATGATTGGCCCACGCAGTCTAGGGCGCCCTACGTTTCGGACTACAATGTACTATATGTCTCGATCATTTGGTGCTGCTTTTTAGACCCACCCGTATGTTATGACTGCAAACACTGTGCTTCACTGCAGTCATAATATACAGTGGATCTAAAACGCAGCACCAAATGATCGAGACAATACAGTATATCAAGCTCGAGCGTACGAATTTTAATTCTGGACTTACTTCATTCGACACGAGTGTTTCGAGATTTCGTTGTCAGTACTAGTAAGAAATACCTGAACTAAATGCATCAATTCTATTTTTGCAAAACAATTGACTGAGCTCCTCGGTCTTTCCATCGATTGCATTGCTTGCTAGTTTAGTAGTTACTTAGTTGTACTTACAAATTGTAGTTTTTAGTTGCTCAAATTCTTAGAATTTGTCACTCTACCTGAACCCCCAAAAGAATTTCACAAATTTGATGACGAAGATCAGGATCCAAGGTGATCTGAAATGGATTAGGCAAAATATGTCTTCTTCAACATTTTTTCACATTAAGCATGAGGAGAAGTGTGTATTTTGGCTCACCCACTACTTGGTCGATAAATCGACTCACTCATGGGTTTCTTCTTAAAGGCAGCTGCTTGATTGTTTGATTTCTAGACGTATGCTAGGATATAATGCAGCAAATGAAACAATCAAGCACCTGCCATCAAAGAAAAACCCATGAGTGAGCCGATTTATCGACGAAGTGGAGGGTGAGCCGAAATACACACTTCTCCATACTTAATGTGAAAAAATGTCGAAGAAGACATATTTTGCCTGATCCATTTTGGATCACCTTAGATCCTGACCTTCGTCATCAAATATTTGAAATTATTTTGGGAATTCAGGTAGAGCGACAAATTCTAACAAGGAAATGAGACCACTCGGGACGGCGAATTTCTTTATATCTGTTTGCTGTTACCGATGCACTCACTGTTGCCTGGTCTCTTCGATTCCGTCGAGAAAATCGGCAGAAAACCACAACTACTATTTTAAATAAATAAACACTGATCAGTGATAGTATATAGAGGGCGCTGTCTATATTACTCAAACATGTACTAATTGATTATTTAATTTTGAATAGACTGACCGATTCGCTTGGGGCGCCTATTTCTTCCGTCGAAGTGATCCAAAGGAACAAGCTCCGTCTTCAGTGTTAAAGACACATAGATACAAACTAAAAATTACCATTTGAAAGTACAACTACGTAACTACTAAATAAAAACTACAACTAAAAAATACAACTGCTGTATTTACTCGATAGATAGCGACAGCGTACGAGCTGTGTGACGTTAAATTGGTTCCTCTCCTACTCGTTAACGTGCCCTGCCTGTACCTCGCATGCCACGCTGTTGTACACACAAACTTTACGTGTACAGTGGGCAACAATTGCGTCACGTGACCCTAGCACTGTCGCTATCTATCGAGGAAATACAGTACCATATTTCATACATACCCTCTCACATCCCTCCATCTCCCATGTCACATGTCACATGTCACATCCCCCATCTCCCATGTCCCATGTCCCACCTTTTATACACGCACAGCTTCTCGCCGGTCCACACGAGCAGTATTAACATTGCTGTTTGCGGATACGGCAAACGCATCTTCCCCTCGCTAAATGCAGTCAAATCCAACGTAATTTCATCGCGTGGCCACGTCCGCGTTAATATTTATTTATTCATGGAGAAGGAGTACCAGGATTTCTTTCGACGCAGTTATCATGATCATTTTGGGGCATTCGCAGGACACAAAAATGTCCATTTATTTGTTATGACGGAAATTGGCAACCGTGGCCATGATTCAACGGAGGACGACAGGATGTGGCAGTCGTGTACTACCTTGCCGCTTTTTCTACCGGTAATCTCATCTTCACTATGAGACAAAGTGTGTATTTCAACTCACCCTCCACTTGGTCGAGAAATCGGCTCGCTCATGGGTTTCTCTTGCATGGCTGGTGCTTGATTGTTTGACTTGCTGTACCATATCTCAGTATACTATAGCACTTCTAAAATTCAAACAATCAACCAGCTTTTGTCTGTCTGTCTGTCTGTCTGTCTGTCTGTTTGTCTGTCTGTCTGTCTGAGTGTCTGTCTGCCGGTCTGCCTGCCTGCCTGCCTCTCTGCCTGTAATTTGTTCTAATAATCGTAAAGATGCACGTTAAAATAATGAGAAATGTGCTACCTTGAGGTTTCCCGCCCTCTAAATAATGGTGCATGGTTGGACCCTTATAACTTGGCACTCGAATGCTCTTCAGGATGTGTTTACTAATGACGTCGGCTCAGTGATCTACATGGATGCGGACATGCTCTTTCTCGCGCCTGTTGACGATCTGTGGGAGCAGTTTAGCCTAATGAACGCCAATCAAGCCATTGGAATGGCCAACCACACTGGCTTGAAATTAACGGGGCCGAGCAACCGCAAAGCCTACGCCTCGTTTGATGCGCGTTTCGTTGGTGAGATGACATTTCAAATGGCGATTTGACGAAATCTAAAATAATTAAACAGCTAACTTTTGTTATCGGTAAAGAATTACTTAATATTAATTACAAAAGATTTTTTATTCATTTTTGATGAAACTTTCTTTTATAAATCATCACTAAAATTGAAGTTATTGTTACAAAATGTGAGGAATTTTGAAATCCGCTTCTAAAAATCGCCCCAACTTGGTTTTACCTAATCTTTTTGATAAATTGTGATGAAGTGTCCTATGAAAACAAGGGAACGGCAAATTTCTTTCTTCTTTTATGAAAAAGTATATTTTCTTGCGTCGACCGAATTCCCTGTTAGTGTGGCGAGATATTCCTTTCAAATGTTTTGCTCTTTCAAAGATCTAAACCCCGGAGTAATCCTAATGAACCTGACCAGACTTCGCTCGTTTCAATTCACCCAGAGATTACGAGACATTTACGTCAAGTACCAGCCGATCTACCAGTTCCCAAACCCTAATCTCAATTTACTTCACATCTATCTGCATTTGTATCCAGGTGAGCCGTGAGCGACATTTGTTTCTGCAGTCATTCTTGTATTTTATTTTACTTACCTTTAAAGGCTTTGTAGATGGTTCAAAAATTAAGATTTTTCCTGCTGTTTAGGAGTCTTTTTATCAGCTACAAACATTTAGTATTGTTTGAGCCCAAATTAATTGATTAATTCTGTCGATAAACTGAGAAAAAAGCGTATAACAGTTAAAAAGAAGCGTTTCCGCATTGAAAGAATTTTAGTAAAGTTTTGTTTAGTCTTCTCACAAGGGATCAATTACCAGTGCAACCCTCCCATCGCTACCAAACTTTTTTCTTGAATACCATGTCCCTTAACAGAATTTTAAAAAATATGATTCGCGGCAAAGAGTTTCTCGTTCAACGAGGAGAAATTCGGGAAGATTTCAATTGGCGCATATACATTGCAATATTTATGAACGCTTGATTGAATGATTTAACATTTAATCTTGAACGTCACAGTTTAACCAGGAAGCTTTCTTTTTTAATTAGGTCAGGCGAAAACAGTATTATACAACGCCGGTCTTTAGTTGAACTACTGTATATCAAACTAAACGTCGGGCTATTTTCATTATAGAAAAGGTCACGTAACGGCAATTGACACACCTGTAATGAACCACAAGGTCATCAACCAAAAAGCACTATTCCACAAAGTCCCCACAGAAATGATAACCTGCGTTCTCATAGCCGTTCCAACAAAATTCAAAACAAAGCCCTGGTACGCCAACCACATCGCATGAAGTAAAAGCGTTGACAATAGTTACATTTTCATTAAAAAGAAAACGTATTGTCAATGTACGTGCTCCATTTGAGATCGTCTCCGAACTTCTCCCCGCTGAGCAGGGAACTCTTTGCCGCGAGTCATCACTTTTAAAATCATTTCAGGGGAAATGATATTGAAGAAAAAAGTTTGGTTCCGATCGAAGAGTTGCACTGGTAATTGATCCCTTGTTAGTCGAGCTCAGTCTTGCTACCTCTACGTACATTACTGCAGTGACAGTTAACAGCAGTATTTAACAGAGCAGCTCTTCCTGCTTGACTGCTCTTGGAACTACCGTTCGTCGCACTGTCTGAACGAGATCAGCTACTGTCTGAGTGCGACAGGCCAAGGTGTACGCCTGCTGCAGGGAAGCGGGTCCACCTCTACGACGAGTGATGACACGCTTTTCCGTTTCGTCAGAGATTCAATTGCGTTTGTAAGATTTTATGACGTTATATGTACCGTATTCCCCCGATCTCAAGGGACACTTTTTTGCCCTACCAGTTAATTTGATCCACCCCGGATCTTATCTGTTCATCACCGTTTGCTATTGTTTACCTACAATCAATCAATCAACTAATTTAATGCGTCCGTCAAGAAATCCCGCGTAATCAATCAATCAATCGCTGTCAAGTTCGGCATAAATTTCAACCAATCACGACATAGTGAATCCGATTGAACAGTCAACCGATGACTTGAGGGGGTGGGGCTTAACTGTCCCTTGAGATCGGGGGAATACGGTACTGTATTTTCGCGCTAGACAGGGACAGCGTACGAGCTGTGGAACGTTTAATCGGCCACGCAGCGCTTGTGCTGTGTACCGTTCGTACGAGCTGTGGAACGTTTAATCGGCCACGCGGCGCTTGTGCTGTGTGTATGGTGCACACAGCCGTGCACACGTTCCACTCCACTACGACTGTCCCTATCTAACGCGAAAATACAGTACTGTACATACTGTATGTACTTATTATATATATATATATATTAAATGTGCCCTACGATCCGCAGGTGGACTTACGAACTGCACACAATGTCAAGGATTTGCTCCTGGATCACTTTACAGAGTCCATAAATCACACCTACTGTGGCTCATTACTTGTGAAAGGCTTAATAACCTAACCGTCTTTTTTATCCATATAATCCATCCTAAGATCATAAGACGAGTATAAGAACCTGCTACCATTTTGCAATGATGGATATCCTCCTATGCTTTTGTGAGCTTTGCCAGTCTGCCAAAAAAGCTTCTCGATGCTACTGCACAGTGAGGTGCGAGGTACAAAAATAGCGCATTTCTGTCATTTTCATCTGGCAGTTTGCAAGAATAAAAAGGTCTATTTTGGAGGAGCAGCATCACCGGTGTGGCTTCAAATTATAAATGAGATAATCGTAAATGTACATGTTAATCGGAGTGACGTAGTGAAAGGAAATGGCGCTGTCGGAGCAGCAGTTGCGATGATGTCCCAGGCTGTACTTCAACCAACCCAGCTGAGAGTAAAGAAACAAAAAACCAGGACAGAGTTAAACAAAATCGGAGCAACAACAAAAATGAATAAAGCGTAGAACTTTCTCCAAGTCGTTTGGACAATTTTCTTACCAAGTTCTCGTTGCCTGGAGTGAAGTGAACTTTGGGATTGTGCGGGAGAAATCGCGCTCGTCCGAGGTCGTCCAGCGTTTCGCCGTCATGATGGACGCCGACTTTGCGGGCACATTCCTCCAGTGGCACTTCTTCCATCCAGGTGTCGGTGAAGTTGCAGACGTCCCTGTCGAAGCCGCGTCTGAGTAACTCGATGGCTTTTCTGCTGAAGACGTATCCAGCTCCCCCGGAAAGGTACCCTCAACCAACCAAACAAATATATAAATAAAAGATGCCCAATTAAAACAGTTTTTTAGTGTGCGTTGTAGTTTATCGCAGGTTTATTCACCTCCTGGGATTTCTTTCGCTAGTTCTGTGCCGATATAAACCGGCTCAGTGGGAGAACGCGCCTGGAGGAAGTGCCGGAGATTCTCTACGATGACGTAGGTGTCGTCGTCGGTCTTGATGAACCAGTCAAAATCATCGCGAATGCCATCCGCATATCTACAACAGTTAATCAATTATTCAAGCATGCTTTGAGGTGACATTTTAACAAGAGGCACACAAGTCCTCCAAATTATTATGAAGGCTTAAAAAAGGACTTTTGTTCTTCATTTCAAATACCGGAAAGAGGAAGTGGAAGAAACAGCGCAAAATGTATTTGCACTGACCGTATCATGGCCTGGACCTTGGCCCATATGACCTGTCGAGATTCGTTTCTGGCGATGAGGATTGTGGACGCTCCCGGTACCGAACGAGTGCTGGCGAAAGTGTAACCGTCACATCGGCGAGCCCACGTGGCCTGGACGGCCTTCGCTCTAGCCTTGTTCCCGGCTTTATGGTTGATCATGCAGAAGATCCGAGGACCGGCAGCATTCGTGCTGGACGCAGACCCTGTGTCTCTTTTACGTAGCATCCGTTCCGACACCGAAGGGTGTTGCCCTGCAATAATAAAATATTTATTTATTTATTCATATAAATAAATATTTGTAATATTTATTGCCACTGCAAAAAGTATGATTTCTTGGAAAACGTCAAATTAAGAATCTTTTGACACTACCACATCGAAAAGTTATTTAAGAATCAATTGGCATCAACAAAAATATTGTTGGGTGTCAGGAGGCGGAGCTATGGGGTTTGACGTACCCGAGCATATGAGGTTGTCCAGCTTGAAATTCCAGTACATCAATGCTGACAAATTAAGAAGAATAAAGATGGCAAACTGCGGCGACCAGCAGGAGTGTCGTCGCGGGTCCCTCCAAATATCCATAAGTAATTATTGCACCCATATAGGTGGCAAAAATGGGTATGAAATTAGCCCAAAACCCTTTTATTTACAGTTTCAGCACTATTACCGGTACAAAACAGCAGACGGCATGACCCTGAAGGTACGTATTAGTTGCAGTGGGCAGGAGCATCTCAGTACCGTTGGGCTTTTCCGGATTATTAGCCGACTTAATTGCGTAGCTTTCTCTTACTGATGTACATAGTACATATTGTCACTCGTTTTAGCCTGTAATCGACCGTGGCGGAAACAGAAGAAGAACCGAGAGTGGAGCGCATAATTACTTCCTCCGTGTCGTTGTCCGAACGAGTAAGAGAATGCAAGCTCGCAGAAATCATAGCCCAGCTACCAGGCACAGACACAGCCACATACACAGACACAGACACAGACGTAGACATAGACACAGCCACATACACAGCCACAGACACAGACACAGACACAGACACAGACACAGACACAGACACAGACACAGACACACAGACACAGACACAGACACAGACACAGACACAGCCACAGCCACATACACAGACACATACACAGACACAGACACAGACACAGACACAGACACAGACACAGACACAGACACAGACACAGACACAGACACAGACATAGACACAGACACAGACACAGACACAGACACATATCGAGTGGACACAATTTTGTTCGCTGTCATCTTCGATATGCAGAAAATAAACGACTTGAAAGAACACGTTAATTGTGATTGATCATCATGAAAATAAATACTGAAAGTAAAACCAGCCGTCTCCGGTGTCGTTGAAATACGGTTTAGGCGTGATGAACTTGGTCAGTTCGGGATGTAAAACCGCCACGTTAACCATGACAATTTGATCGTCCCCCACAAAACGGTTCGCTTCGCTCATCCTCATTAAAGTCTCGTAGAAAATTCCGTTCCATTTCTGCCAAGCTCGTCGGTGACCGACCATGAAGCCTCCGGCGAGGCGAACTTCTTTCTGAAAACGCCGGACGGGCAGACCGTTGTTCGGTAGCAACGCATAATCCCGCCTCCTAAAGGGATACAGTATTTCCATGTGAATTTTCGTCGAATCCAGCTGACTAATTTTCTTCTCGTTTGGAAAGGTCCGAAGCTGCGGCAGGCGACTGGCATTCCTGAAGGATCCAATGTCGCACCTAGAAATGTTGAACAGTGAAATAAAGTTAGTAAACGCGTTGGTATTTTCTGAAGCCTACTAAATGGTTGGGATACTATTGTCTTACTATTATTATTTACTATTATTTATTATTATTATTTATAATTTTTTACTATTATTAGGATACCATTTTTTAATTTTTAATTTTGTTAGTTTAATTCTGGGCACACACAAATACGTAGAACCAGCTTATAAAGAGTGTAATGGAAATCTCCGTAAAAAGTTATTCAAACCAAGCAGGTAGAGTATTATTTTTGAACAAATTCGTAGGTTTCGTTATGATCAAAGGGTATTGGAAAGTTTTTCCTATCCGTCAATTCAACTTGACAATTAGTCTACACAGTTGCGTGATTATTGTGATTAATTTTCAATTAGGAGGAAAGTAAAACAATAACTAGATTCCCGGTACTAGAACGTGCAATTTATATTCCACAAATATTTGTCAGACATTCAAGTCATCAGAGACGAAATAATATCTCAATTATCAATACCAAATCCAGATCCTTTTATTTTAAATTATTTTAATAAATGTTAACAAATACATTTTGATTTATGTATTTTCATGTTCATTTATTCATTTGTATTTATTTATCTCAGGGTCTAGGTTGCTTCATCAGCCTGAGTATAATTTGTCACATGGCTCCTCCCACCAGATGAAGTAGTCCGAATTAAATGGATCATCCCCAATCGCGTCCATCACGAAATTCGTCTTCTCATTCCAAATAATGTAGAGCCGGGAATTGTGCCGCTTCCACCGAGGATCCATATCGTAGTGCTTCCTCCAAAAGGCCTCGCCCAATTTCGCCATTCGAAGCTCCTCAAAGGGCTTGATGAGGAATTTGGTGCGATTTAAATGGGCAGACCGCAATTCGCGCAGCATCGGGTAGCTCTCATCGTCGGTAAAAATGTACAAATAACACGGAACCTCACTTAGGAAGTTGCTCATCCACACGGCGTAATCCCCGTGGGAGTGCTTCGGGGAGTGGAGGTTGTAGTAAGCGGAGACGACCGTCACCACCGACCGATCGTGATGGGAAGAGCCCTCGAATTGCGCTCGTTTTTGACGATGTACGCTGCGAGCGTTTTGCAGTGAACCGATGTAAAAAAACGAGTCACTCACGAGGAAAAGATAGAGAGTTACGTAGAGGAAGCCACAAACTCGTACAGCTGGGAAGAGCTCGGCTGAAATGACACGAAAGTACACATCCGTGGAGGGGATGTGCTGGAAGTGCCCCGTTGAGGCTGTTCTTTTCAGCATGATCCTCTGGGATGGATGACGCAGCAATTATATTAATGACAGCCATGAGATGAAGGGGCAACGAAGGTCTTCTGGGGTCGATGAGGTATACGTTCATCTGGTGTGTGACTGCAATCAGAGGCTCGTTCAGGTTCCTTACAGGTCGGCCCCAGACCACCCCCCCCCCACGATAGGGCCAGGGGGTGGGCAAAGGGGCAAAATGCATTTTTTTGAAGATTTAACCCAAAATTCGGCCTCATTTCCCTGATCATTTTGAAACTTATGGGGGTGTTGGGGTCTGATTTTCAGGGGCCCACGTGCGATTTCAAAACATTTTCAAAAGCATCGGTTTTTCGTTTGAATATGAGGTTTGTTGAGATCCAGTGCAAGCTCCCTATTGATGAATACAAATGGAGACTCGAAAAATTCAAAAACAATCCAAAGTTAATAAACAAATTGACCTTTTTAAAAATGTTTTGAAAATACAGGTGGGCCCCTGAAAATCAGACCCCCACGCGCCCACAAGTTTCAAAATAATCAGGGACAAGAGGCCGAATTTTGGGTTCACTCTTGAAATAAAAACATTTTGCCCGTTTGCCCACCCCCTGGCCCTAGGATGGGGGGGGGTTCTGGTTCCGACTTGTAAGGATCCTAAACGAGCCTCTGACTGTAAAGGCGGCTCGTTGAGGCGGATCATTATTTCAGGTAAGTAGAGCAGTTGATGGTACGAGTCATTGATGGACTGACTGCCCCATGCCGTGTTTAACGAAGCGTTCACATGCCTTCATTAATTGGCTTACCCAGTCTGCCGCAATGCTAATTATGGCATGTTTGTATGAGAAGGTTATTTTCGTTGCATTATACTTTGTGCGCTTCTGTGCATGCTACAGACCTATTCTTCCGGAGAGAAAACTCTTCTTGTGTGGGTCGTAACCAGGCACTTTCTCAGGTAGGATTGATGAGGTACTCCACAATACAACTTGTGCATGATTAAATGACTTGCAGTCAAGTAGAGATGATAGATTTAGTTTAGACTAAAAGTTAAGTTAGATTAGTTTCTTTAGTTTACCATCCCTAATTATAATCTTATTTCCTCAGCGCTAGTCGTTATTCTAAGTATTGGTACATGAAGGAACGCAAATCCGGAGGCGGTCGACCTTGAACTGAAACAGCGTGAGTCGATGTCATTGATGATGACACTGAGAGAGAGAGAGAGAAAAACACTCTGCGTCTCTTGATGCGCTGAACAGAGAGTCACCGATCTGAGACCGTTTTTTGGCCTTTAGATGATTACCTCCTCGCTCGAGTGGCACAATTACATCAGTGTATTAGTAATGATGCGACCGAAAGTGGCACACTTTTTGGAGGAGTTGGAAAGTGTATCATGAAAATATGCACTGGACTTTCTGCGCGAGCCTCATCATCATCGGGAGTACTTGCACGTTAGTTCTATTATTCACCGGACTGCCGCAGTTTGAGGAGAATGACCGCTTTTCAGTTGGGATTTTTCAACCCCCGTCCAAGCCATGCCAAGCGGAGCTCGCGTACTTGACAACTGAGTAAGCGTTTGCATATCCACCTCGCTGCCATCTTACTCTCTCTTGATGGAGTCCTGATGAAAATTCCATAAAAATTCCATGCGCTTCAAATTTTGGCTTTCACTACCTGATTACAGACAAACAAGACGATGCCTTCAGCTGCGGTTGAACCGGACTGGAAGACCGTTGAAAATTGTCATCGCTGGCGACTCACGGATGCGGCAGTTGTACTTTTCCCTCCTCTACCAAGCCACCGGACTGGACGAAGACTGGACCACGAATCACTCCGTACCAGATCCGGGTCCGGCGCCAACTAATCCCAATAGAGGACTCGCAGCTCAACGGGAGAACCAAAAAATCATCCCGAAACACAATGACCGCTCCAAGATTTTACCGGAAATCGGTTTGGAAGCGAAATTTCACTGGCTTGTCGCTCTGACCGATGGAAAATTGAGGAGCATTGTGAGGGATGCCACGAGCAGCAGCACCGATTTACTGCTGGTCTCACATGGTCTGTGGTCCATCTGGACCTGCATCAAGCAGAAGAAAAGTGACTCGGACTGCCTCAAACAGTACCAAAAGTTCGTTTGACTTCAAGTTGAAAATAATTATTAGCAAGAGTTCTACGTCCTTGTTTTCTTTTCAATTTTCATCGACGAAGGAAAGGCTTTTTTTCGGACAGCCAATAAGTAATAAATTAAGTCACAAAAAAAGTAGAAGAAAAAGGTAAAAACAATTGACAAGCGATCAAATATTAAATATTCTTTCTTCTAATTCAATTCGAAGTGCTGTTTAATTATTGGAAAAAATTTAAAGAATTCATACACGATTAGTGATGTAATGTTTATGTGTTTGGATTGTGTTTTCTCAGAGATTTGAAGGGACATGTTCCTGCAATCACAGCGCTTCCAACATCCACGTCATTTATTTGGGTGCCGCAAAATGCCATTTTGGAGCCGTTGATTCGGCGGAAATTCACCGACCCGATCGGCAAGCTGAAGGACCGCAACATTGTCGCTTACAATAACGCTGCCAAAAATGTCTTATCCACGACAAGGTCAATCTTTTGGGGCTCTCATTATGAAGCTAGTCGAGTGTTTAGGGATACCTACGACGGCCTGCACCTGGGACGCCGGACGAAAGAGTTTGACGCGCAGGTTCTATTTGATTACGTTTGTGCGAAGCAAGGTGATTCATTTCGCAATTAGGGCTTCACAGTTTTCGCTTCAGCGCAGCGTTATTTTTTAAAAGACCTGACCATCAGGCCTGAGGTCTATTTACTTCCTTGACGTAAAATTCCATGATCCGATTGTTGATTCTTGGGAGTGAATTAAAGTGGTCTGTGAAAATATCAAAGAGAGAGCTATGCTCACAACCCGCGCAACCTTTTTTCGCCAAAAGTTGAGGCAATCTTTTCTTATAGACATCACCTTGAAACCATTTTCTGAAGGGAGCAATATGCTGCAAGTTCCAAAAAGGGCAATTTCAAGGCTCAGTTAGGAAGATTTAACAAAAGATAATCAAATAAAGTGGACGGCTAAAATATTGTCTTATCGAATTTTTGAGACGAACTTCACCGACATTGCTGCTCCGTCCCCTTTAGTAAGGGGGAAATTAGGTCACCACTCATTCCACAGAGAATGTTCTCCTCTTTCGTTTTATCATAAAAATCTGCATTAATTTCGGTTTGTTTACGTTTATTCCATCTTCTCCGGGAAGCACCAAATCGACGTTTTGTCCCTGTCAATCCGCACCAGTTATGGAAAACCGAACAATTCAGAGTTTCTCATCGTTTCTCAAAGGTGTTCAAATGTAAAAAGACTTTGATAATTCTTTGGCCAATCGATTACCTGCAACACATTTTTGTCCAATCCTTGCCAGAAAAAAAGATCCACCGGTTCTTCCGGACCCTCCTGAAAGTGAGGGGGTTTTTTCATTTACTGTAATGGCTGAACCTCCCGCGTTCTTGTTAAAGCAGATTTTCAACAAAGCTCTAAATGCAGCGCTCAAAGTGCATTTTCAAATCAAAATAAGTCTAATGTTCACTACGTTACCTTTGAAAGGCCCTCGCGGATCAGAGAGAAGAATAAGACCACGCGGCGGACACGCTGAGACATTTTCAGGGAGGAGAACTTCCCCTTACTCTCCATCTTCAACTCTTTTTTGATTTTCAGTTTGATGAAAGTAAAACTTCTACCAGTTTACCTTGGCTGCTTAAAGGGGCTAATTGGCACACTTTATAAAATTGCAAAATCACAAAAACTGAGAAAATTGTGGACGAAATGGCGTGTCTCATTTAAGTAGAAAAAGCTGTTGGTTTTCTGTTCATCGGCGAGTTTAGCGTGTGGACACGCAACTGATTGTTAAATTGAAGAATGGTTTTCATTTCCGTAAAGAGCTCTAGCATGTGCTTAGTGCTTAAGAGAAAATAACTAAATATCTAGCTTTTTGCATTTTAAGTTACTGTTGTTTTTGGACTTGAGGGGAGTGGAAACTGATAGAACTTGCTCTCAAAAATAAGTTTGCACCCATTAATTTCCTGAGTAATCGAGAAGATTTTAGTGCGACCTCTTCTAGGTGGGGATGGCACCCTTTGAAGCATGTTCAGGAAGTATTGCCGAGTCCATTAAATCTTAATCTGTTTAGTATCTCTGAAATGTCTGATTCGCATGACGACATTGCCAAGGAGCTATGCCGACGGTTTAGGTTTATTAAAAATTAGTTGCTGCTCCTTTTTAGCTTAGTTATTTTGAAGCTGGAAAGGTTGTGTTCATTGTAAAAAGGTGCCTTAACTTTGGGCGAAAACGGTTGTCCACGTAACCATTGGTAATCAAAACGGTTACCCGGTTTGTGAGCATAGCATGGTTGTGTGAGATTGTGAGCAAATAACCCTTTCTATATCAAAATTATAAATTAAATCTTCCCACAATCGTGATGCTTAAAAGTTCATTGGGTGAAACGACATTATTATTGATGAATGTCAAAGAATGCAAGATGTATATCGGGATGCCTGTAACCAAAGCCCAATTTAAGCACAACCTGTTCCAGTTAACTCGTGGAATAATTTCAAATCCCAAAAGGTCGTTCATAATTTAGACACATTGCGGCGACAGATTGCCCGATTTCAATCGATAAATTGCTCCCTCGATTGCACCTCTCTTTTTTCCGTAAAAATAATAATAGACGTAATAATTTTATTCTCCGTAGCATGTCAAACTGAATAGTGAGAACACAGTTGTTCCATTGTGGCGTATTGGTTATTTGGTTTAAATAAGTAATATTAAAAAGCCCTCTCCCCCCTTCTGGAAGGGGGGGCTCCCAGGGGGGGGGGATGATTACGTCCTGTTCCAGCTGGTCGTATGTGAAAATGGCTAATTGATTATTAGCTCTTCAAAAACAGGATTCATTTGAACCTCAATGAGTCTAGAACAGGCCGTGTTAAATAGCTGCTTCATTCATGGAGGGGGAGGGAGGGGAGAAGTGGTACCCGTCAGCCTTGAAAGACTGTTAATAGTTTCATTGATACGGTTTCTTGCAATGGTGAGCAACCAAACGACCGAAATGGCGACTCATCATAATATGTACACCGAATATGATGGTCTTAACACTATTCCACTTCAAATTTAATTTGAAATCGATTAGCGTTGGCCGGTTTTCGCACGTGAGGGGGCGGAGCTCTGGGCAGTTTGCGAAAAGAGCCGAAAATACCAACGACGCTTTCCGAAGTTCGCATATAACTCCGTCATCTCAAATCCGAAATATATTCGGCTGATATCAATCGATTCCAAATTGAATTTGAAATGGGATCAGTGTTACATTAATTACACTTATGAATCACCATTTTTATAGTGGAAATGGAAATGTCCAGTGTTTGCCAATATTGAAAATGTCGCCAAAGAAAAGTTTTAGTTTAGTCACGGAGAAAATACATTTAATAAGTCACCACTAATATTGAATAAACTAAACACAAAATGAAGCAAAAGGTATTCTGCGTGCAACCTGTAAAAATCATCTAAGAAATTAACTTCACTGTTTTTCGTACAGCAATTCCACTGCCATCCCATTCACATGTTGCAAAACCCTCCCGAAAAAGCAGTATCCGAAATACGGTTACATTTTAACAAAGCAGTTTCTGACCCTTTTTAATCCCTGAACTAAAAAGGTGACCAAACAGAGTACCATTTATTACACCAATTGTATTGGGATTTAGAAGTTTTTTCAGAGTAAATTTGAAAAGTCTGGAAATGGAGAAAATCTTATCGATTTCAATAGTTTTGTTAAGTGCAGAGTCTAAAAATACTTGTCATGTTGGTAAAAGACGAGTACAATGTCAAGTGACCATTGATTAGTCCTTTTGGTAGTCAAAGTATTTTCCCCATTGTGACTTTCATTTTTCCATTTGTTTCTCACCCCTAGAGGCCAGTTGGTCATGCAAAATGACATGGAATCATTCTGCAATCAAAGCGGGAGAATTTGCACAAGACTGACCCTTTCCCCAATGATAATATATACTCCGGAGGTATAGCGAGAGGTGCAATAGGAAGTGTAACCGGAGGTATAAATATATGCTGCCAAATGAACCTCTTAGATTTCGTTTTTTTACCCTCCATGACAAAATTTTGTCAAGCAAGTGTCACTTAATTCATAAGCTGTTCTTGCATCCAATTTTGGGATGCAATTACGGATTGATTTTGGTATGGATCAAAAGATAGACCGCCAAATTGTAACGTACCGTGCTACCGTTTCGAGAA
>LRSR01009951.1:0-21964 GCA_001579985.1 Hypsibius dujardini | reverse complement strand
ACAGACACACAGACACACAGACAAAGTAAATTTAGTTGTGGCACGATGCGCGACTGCGTCATTCTTACACGTTTCTAACATTGTGATGTATTTGCGGGGTGCAGTGCAGACTACTGTATTTTGTATTTCCTGGCTAGCTGGGGTGAGTCATAAATTTCTGCACAGAGTCTATTACGCGTGAGTAATCAGGGTTTGTCCGCCGAAATGGTGTGTAGTTCATTGCCTCTCTAAACTCTAAAGTCTGTACGTATTGCGATTCCTCTATCGTATTGTAGCCACCCTGTACACAAGAGAGAGATTAGATGCTACAACTCGGAAGGGGGCTCCCTCTTCTCCGTATTGACACGCCAGCCTGTTGCGCATACATTCCGTTCCACCAGGCCTCGTTATCTCACAAAAACGTGTGGACTATTTTGCTCCAGCGTCTGTTTCTCAGTAAACTATTGTCTTCCTGAATTGTTCTCATCCCTGAAATTCCTCCATATTTACACACTGACCGGTGGATATTTCTGCGATCACTTGGTGCGGAATTCGTGCGAAAATCGGACGTAGAAAGTTGTACAAGCGATTTGTTGGTGTTTTTGAGGATACTGGCGTATCTCTTTGGAATGCCGCAGTTACTGCAGCTGAACGTGATTGTCAACACCCCGGGAACTCTCACCCGGAGACCCTACCGCCTGGATGATGTCAAGGCGGAAACGTTAGTCGGTGAGGTAACGCGACGGATTTGGGAAATGAGTCCGGTCCCGATGTCGCCGACTTCTCAGTTTCCGGCTGCGCAAACTCCCACCAAAGGTGCGACATTTCATATTATGATTTTTTGGTTTTGTTTTGAGTCTAATTTCGGCTCCCCCTTCTGTCAGTCGAAAAACGTCGATAACGGCTGACTTTTCAAAAAACCCATCTCAACTATAGTGAAACAATACGTACATTTACAGTACTGGCTTATTATTTTCTTTCCAAATTATTTGAGCGAAAAATAAAACGCACTATTTTTTTAGAAATTAAAGGAAAACAATTTTTATAAATGGGAAAACGGATTTTTAGGAAATAACAATTGACGGCTGCAGTTTATTTTTCAACCGACTTGGCAATATACTACGAGCGTCGCCTGATAACATTTTCGATATTATTCTTTCAGTGGACGACTACGGAATCTTTCTCCAGAACACTTCCGGCAACTCTGAGTCCAAGGGACACTGGCTCAATCCCAATAACTCCCTGGAACACTACGCCATCAGCAATGGGGTCAGTCATCTCCGCTGTCCTAACATTTGCCACCCAGAAATTAGTGTCCTCCTCCCGCAGAATGGACACAATGGACACGCCCGGTCAATTATTCTTCTCAATTTTAGAGTATGTTGGAATTTAAAGCGCGAAAACGGATGATGAAGATCCAGCTGCAGGATCAGTCCGTCAAGTCGCTCATCATCGACCAGAGCCAGCCGGTGCAGCTCCTCCTCCCTTTCATCTGCGAAAAAATGGGTATAATTATTTAAAGGCGTCGGAAAGTTTTTGTGCTTGATGAACCGGTAACTTAAATGTGAAAGTTGATCAATTTTGTAGGGATTTCTAACCATGACGAATTTGATCTGGTACGTGTCTCGAATGAACAGAATGGAGACCAGGTTGATACGGGGACACTGCCAAAAAAGGCGGGCTTGACGGCACGCCTTGTGGATCCGTCAAATTACAACCCGGCGACGTTGGATACACGGCGGATGGTGCGGTTGAAGAAAAAACTCGCCACGGAAGACGACGGTACCAACCACAAAACTGGCATTAAAAACACAAATCATACAAAATAAAATATAAAAAAATCAAATCAAACAGGACAAAATTTGATTTATGCTTGCAAGCAGTAATGCTCTTTCTCTGCGAAATCGATTTTTTGTTTGTTTTTGACCCATGGAAGGTTAAAAGATGAATTATCATTTTTTTTCCAGTGTGGAATTGCGATTGAATATAACAAAAATTATTTATCTGTAATTTGTCCGAAATTAGTTTCACGGTAAACTCATTGATTCATTGACGGGAGCTTTGTCACGTAACAATCAACCACGTAACTTCAATCTGCTCGTTTTTCTATCAGAATGCTACATCCCTTCGTGCATGTTTTCCAAGTGTTTCCATTGATGATTGCAATTTGCAAGCGCATAATGATAACATACTATCGCACAAAGCTAAAATTTAGGGCAGCAGGGAACGGCCAGCAGGTGATATTGTTGATTTTCTTTCACAGTTGTTTGGGTCAATCAAGCTCAGACACTGGATGAACAAGGAATCACGGAAAGTGACGTACTGCTCTTGCGAAGGCGCTACTTCTTCTCAGACCGAAATGTTGACGTTCGAGATCCCGTGCAACTAAATTTGCTCTATGTCCAGGTATAAATACAATTCGAAATATTTAATTGTCTCTCTGTCCGCCTGTCTGTCTGTCTGTCTGTCTGTCTGTCTGTCTGTCTGTCTTCTGTCTGTCATCGAGTCTGCCAGCCTCTGTTTGTCTGTCCAACTTTATCCATTGTCATCTGTATATTAGACTGCCGATCCACTTTTGTTTGATTTCGCCTGGCGAATTTTTTATTTAACTTATAGTGTCGGAGCGCCATCCTTAGCGGTTCCCATCCAGTAACCCTCCGTGAAGCCTTCCAGTTTGCGGGCGTTCAAGGGCAAGTGGAATACCAAGACTACGATGAATCGAAACGCAATGTGGACGTGCGATCTTTCTTGCCTCGTAACTTGAATGGCAGCAAAAAACTGGACAAAAAACAGCTGGAGGAATATCACGGGCAAGTTCAAGTGCAGTGGCAAATGCATCGGGGCCTCTCCGACCTGGACGCCAAGGATCTCTACATCAGAATGGCCCGTTCCCTGAAGACGTATGGAATTACCTTTTTCCTGGTCAAGGAGAAAAAGAAAGGCAAAAACAAACTAGTTCCACGATTATTTGGCGTCACTCGATCGGCAGTGTTGAGGCTTGATGAGAAGACCAAAGAGGTAAGCCTCGAAAAAGAAGTCAGCGCTTGGGCTTTCGCTTTTTTGCTAGATTTGTAAATTTCACATGAGCATTAGTATTCTGTATATGTTTCGATAATAACACATTATTCGGTTTAGTGTTTGAATTTTAATATTATCTTTTATTATTATTCTTTATCATTATTACCGTTTATCTTTTACTATCTTTTTATTTCTAATATTATCTTTTTATTATAATATTATCTTTTTATAAACAATATAAACAAGAAAAGAATATGAACAAATATAAGCAATAAAATACACATTGCAATATAAACAGCAAAACAATACAAATAGTTTTAACGGTATTTTTAGTGCGGCTTGTAAATTTATTATTAAGATTTAAAAAATATAATTATTCTAAAAATTGCTTATTCCAAACTCTGGTCATTTTAAATGTTACGGCGGGGAGAAAATTATGCAACTAAAAAAATATAACGTAGTTTGTAAAACCAGTATTAATATGTGAAGCCAGATGTACGTGTCCGAATGGGTTGAACATCATTTGTTGATACTTTTCAGACATTGGAATCCAGGCCTTTGGAACAAGTCCAGAAATGGGCTGTGACAGGAAACACGTTCAGTCTAAGCTTCGGTGACTACACCGATGATCTTTGGTCAATTCAAACAACGGAAGGCACGCAGATTGCGCAGCTTATTTTTGGATATGTCGAGCTGATCAGGAAACGGCAACGCCGCGACTCGGATACCAACAACCGGTACACCGACACTATCTACTCCAACTCCTCCAGTGGTGATTCACAGGTTGCGAGCTATGAGGAAATTGACGACGCAAAAAGGTTTGTTTCTTTCTCGGGAGGATCTATATTTCGATGGACAGACAGACAGACAAACAGACATGGAGATATATAGAAAGAAACACAGACAGACGTTATCATTCTGAATCGAGTTCGAGCATTTGGCAATTAAAGTCACCGAAAATGTATAGAAGAAACGGCATAGCGGACCCCGAATGCCCATCGCCCTACAGTAGTCGCGTGAGCTAGAGAAACAGTAACAGCAACTTGAAGTAATAAGATTTAGAACTGCATTTTTGCATTCGTTGCTCCATTTCTACAAATGCAAAAATGGAACGGCAGCCGTTAATTATTATCAGTCCCTTGTGGATAAGTTTCACTGTGAGACTTTTTTTATTTAGGGGGCAGATCGGGAACGGAAGTGTTTTGGTGAATCGCCATCAGGTCCACAGCGGCCAAGTGGCCATGCCCGGAGTGTTACGCGACACTTATGCTGACAAACACGACGTTCACTACATCGGAGTGGCTCATGCTAGGGTCGCCCAAATCATCGCCAATTTCGCCGCACCCTTCCAGCTTCCGCAGTCGTCGTATGCACAGGCAGCTGGAAAGATGAATGTGAGTTCTCTATTTTTAAATCGTACTTTCATATTTGTTTATCATAATGACCAGTCTCAGTTTTTTTATAATTATGCCTCTATTTTGTACTTAATTTGCATATTTATTTTACATGTTTTATGATTATGTTAATTTTTTAGATCACGAAAGAAGAAGAGTACACGATGGAAGAGTACCAGAAAGCTTTCGCCACGAGCATGGGCCAGGTGTCGGCTTCTGTGGCCCATCTCATCAACATATCGCGGTCGAATACGCCGGATCAGAAGGAGAACCGATCTGGGATGACCCATGCGGACCAGCAGAATGCGATCAATGACTTGTAAGACGTCTAGAGAAAGTGGCTACAATTGCCACGTAATTAAAGAGACTGACAGACGAAAAACATTTTCACGGTCAAACAATTCAGACGGGCGGGCAAGCAGACAGGCAGCCAGACAACCATACGGATAGACAGACAGACCGACAGACCGAGAGACAGACAGACAGAAATACTGGCAGATAGAGACTGACTGACAGTCAGACAGACAAACAAACAGGCAAACCAATAGACATACCATGTGATCCGCAAGCAAATACGCGTTCATCATAGCAAAGGAAGCATTTGAATGTAAGGATTAGAAATGACTGCTTTATTTCATGATTTGTTCTGATAGAATCAACGGTCTGGATGAGCTCGCCCGGTCCCTCCGTCACATAGCTCCGACCACGTCCCATGAGGAGTCTACCAACTTGATGATGTCTGGGCAAGCCTTCTGCCAGAGCTTCTCCAATCTCCTCAACGCCGCCGATCCTGCCGGCCGGACCGAAGGCAGTGCGGAATCCCGACAAGCCATCCTCATGGCCGTGGCGCAGATCGGGGAGACCGGTCGCCATCTCGCTCAATCCGTCAGCTCACTGCGTCCGCAAAGTCCAGGCAACGCCACCTTATCAGACAGACACAACGGAGATTTCATTGTCTTTACCAAACAAATCGGGAGCGGGATGACTGATATCGTCCGAAAGGCAAAGTTGCTAGCTTCAGAAGTGCCGGAGCCGGAGGTTCAGCGACAGATCATCCACCATGCGACGGAACTGGCCTTGCAATCAGCGGAGATTATCGCCACTGCCAAGCTATTGCGGCTGTGTGCGAAGGAGGAGCCGGAAACGGCGCGGAAGACGACGGAACAGTTGTTGCTGGCGTTGGAAGCACTTCAGAGGGCTCTCGATACTTTACAGGTTCGTGTAGAAATGGGTGGGAATTCTTGACGATTCTGCTATATCGTACATTGTACAGATTTTGATTTTCAAAATAGTTTATAATAATATGGATTGAAAAAATATTTTTTAAGTATTATTTATTATGTGGATAAGCAGGAAAAATAAGTAAAAGAATACATTATAGTATCTAAATATTATTTAATATGTAGATAAATAAAAAAATACGGATGAGAGAACATTTTATTTAAATGTTATTTATTTTGTATTTACTACGTGGATAAACAGAAAAATATGGAGAGGAGAAAATATTATTAATTATTATTTATTGAGTGGATAAAGATGTTAAACATGAATGAAGTGGTTGAGTTGTGCATACCTCAGTTTTAATTTATCAGTTTAGCCGCAGGGTTTAAAACGAATTGACCGAGGAGGAGATAGACAGCACAACTCGACTCCATTTTGTCATGCTTATTCCAAAACATTCCCTTCTATCGGCCAGGCTCTCTGAATTGTTTGTGACTATGTATTTCATTTTTATTTATTTTGCTTATTGCGCAACTGATCTTGCAGGATGTATCTCACGGTGGTTCGGATGGTCGGAACATGACGGAAATGGGCCAACATTACGTATTTGAGATCGATGAAGGCGCGGTGATTATGTCTGAATTGCTGGACAATTTCAAGCGAGCTTTAGGAGATTCCGTCAAGCCACGAAATGACGCAGTGCTGAATGCCCTGTTCTTGTTGAATCACCGGATGCGGGAACTGGATAGTAGAATGATGGGAAATATTGAGACTACGAAGAACGGTAAAATTAAAAATGTCAAATACCACGTGTCTAGCCCTTGTCTGTCTGTCTGTCTGTCTGTCTGTTTGTCTGTCTGTCTGTCTTTTTGTCTTTTTGTCTGTTTGTCTGTCTATTGTCTGTCTGTTTGTCTGTCTGTTTGTCTGTCTGTCTGTCTTTTTGTCTTTTTGTCTGTTTGTCTGTCTATTGTCTGTCTGTCAGTCAGTCTGTCTGTCTGTCTGTCTGTCTGTCTGTCTGTCTGTCTGTCTGTCTACTTTTCTGTCCTTCTATCTATTGGTCTATCTGTTTGCCTCTGTCTGTCTTTATCTGCTTATCTGTCCTTCTGTCGATCTATTTGCCTGCCTGCCTGCCTGTCTGCCTAGTTGTGAATCTGAATTTCTGTCTGCTTATGTATCTGTTTGCCTACTTGTCTAATATCTGTCTGTCTATTTGTCTGCTTGTACATTTTCCCCTGTTTTAATTGTGTTCCCATCCGTTTATCTGGTCACTTTCTTGATTGCCTGACAAATAGATGCGGTCACCTCTTTGTTAGACAGCTTGATTGATTTTGAGTTTTTTTCAGACGACTTTACCATCACCTCAGATTTCCACAATCGCCTCGTGACGGATATCACACAACTAAAACTATGCCTGACTGAAAGTGACTTCACAAAACAAACAAAATCCGAGACAGACACAACCGCTTTAGACCATCTCCTCGGCCTCCTTCAATCGCTGATGGACGACACGATGGCATCGAATGCTGCTGGTCATTGGCAGACCGAGGACGAACGCGTCAGCGTCATGAACTACCTCAAGACAATCCACGAAACGGCCTATCAATTCGTGTCTGAAACTGCCAGTTCCGGCCAGTTTGACGGAACCGCCAGGGATGCTTTCATTGAAGCGGTCGATGAATTCGCAGCTGTTTTAGAGGCAATGCAGGAAAATAAAGCCATTCTACAGGAGACACTGGCAGACATCCAAACAAGCCTGGCACGAGTCGATGAGCAGCTAAAGTGCGAAGTTGCCGACGTGCCTTCTTCCTTTAACGGACAGAGCACCCCATCTCGGAAGGTAGCGTACAGTAATATTAGTGTGTCGATATTTGCTTGGTTATTTAAAAATACGAGATGGGACATCGGTACGCAGTAGCCGCTATATTTACAGTAAAGCAAGTTGCTCTGTTTTGGAACCATGAATGCCATGCAGATTCTTCCTTTTTCTAAAGTATTTTACATGTTCAGACCGAGTGCAACACGCACCGGCCTGTACTAACTTAAGATGTTTTTCATAGATAGAACGCAGAATGCCTCCGCTTCATTTTTTTAAACTATTACAATATTAATCATAATTTGAAACTTTATTTCATTGGTGACTAAATCAAAAAAAATTGGTAAAATTTCAAAACACAAAAAGATTTCGTTTTCTTTGATCTTCGCAAATGGTGATTTATAGAAATGCATTAAATATGAATATGTTAGTCCATCCCAAATTTTGTTTCAAATCGATTGGCATCAACTGACTATGTTTTGGGGGTAAGGGGCTACGGGCAGTTTGTAAAAGGGCCGAAAATTTCAGCAAAGCTATCCAGTGATGGCACGTAGCTCCGCCCCCCCCCCCCGATGCTAGGAAAATATTTTGCTGATGGCAATCGATTCCAAATTGAATTTGGTGTAGGACATTATCAGAATAATTATATTTATTGGATTTCGATAAATCGCCATTTGTACTGTGAAAATGGGATTTTTCAGTATTTTACCAACTTCGAAATTTCACCAACAAAAGTTTAGATTTAGTCACAGATGAAATAAACTTTTAAATCATCATCGGATACTATTGTATTAATTTACAAAATATAAAGCGGAAGCATGATACGTTTCACTCATGAAAAGGTCCCAAGTAAAGCGTGAACCCTTTCGGTACATTTATTCGTTTTATTCATACAACAAAGTTGCGCTTGAGTACGCCACGCCCTCTATGATGCAGTACAATATAAAACACTAGCGATTCTTAATACTCATTTTGTTTCTTTACTTATAAATTTAACTCGTTTACCTGGAACTTTTTATTTCATATTTTCGGGAAAAAAAACGTTTTGTTCTAGTATGAATTAAGTACAGAATTTTGTATCTCATCATCTTCACCAGGCAATTTGAAATTATAATTTCATTAGCTTATTCACATTTTGGAAATTTTAATTTATTATTCGAACATCAACCGAAGTCCCTATATATTATCTGTGTAGGTTTCGTCACGCGCTGCTATGGCTGAAGCGATCTGTCGTCTGGAGGCCATTTCCGAGGCACTGGAGGAGATGATAAGCCAGCTGAAAAACATCAATCCCGACGTGTCCTACTACCCGGAAGCCTTACGCGAACTGGCGGGCAGTTTGTGTAGCGCCTATCGCAGGGCCTGTAATAACTGGGCGGATTTTCACGCTTCCGGTTCGGAGTTGGTGGATGAAGTCGCTAAGAGACATATTCATCAAGGATTGGTGGAGTTGGGCCATTCGTGTACGGCGTTGATGTACGCGGCGGTGGCGTCCTCGACGGACCTCACGGCCAGCGCATTTCCGGCAGCTTGTAAAGACGTACGGGATAAGGTCAGTTTGTACATAACATCTTGGAACTTAAATATAATATAAAATAATTTTAAATCCATCGTTAAACTTTGTTTGAATAAGAATTATTTATCGACTATTTATTTATTTTACTTTAAAATTATTTATTTGGTTTAATAGAGAAGCCACAATTTTGGCATTTAAAACAGGATTTTAAATAAAATATCGTAGCATTTGAAATAAATGTAATGGTTTTAAACAAAAGTATGCCTTTAAAGTTGATTTTTATTTTTTCGACTTTAAATAAAATCATTTAGCCAATAATAACCGCTGTTTGAGTCACTGAAAGTATATTTAAAACACATCTAAAGAATATTAGTCTTCGTTTTGTACCACAAAATTTGGGCAAAAAGGTCCTCTCATGATACTACAGTGCTGATCAGAAATTTGTGCCACGAACCCGCGAGACAGTTTGGTTAGAAAAAGCTTCTGAAATGTTTTCATCGGGGTCTCTTATTACATGCTGTTTATTGATTTGCCCCAAAAATTTAATTGTCTGATAAGTTCTTATAACAATTCGAAATGAAAAACGAATATCTCTCGCACACAAAAACATGTCGGTATGAAGTATGGAGCGACGTGCGAAAGTATGAAAGAAGTCAAATTCTCGACTTAATCCAGTAGATCTTTTCGACCCAAAGCCAATCAATAAATATATAAAATTGAAAAAATACCTACACGAAGATTAGGAATTTTTACGGCTGTCGAATAGCGTACGAAAGCCCCCCACCATTTCAGGAATGATTTTTTGAACTTATTACGTATCGTTTGCTTTTTATCCGGTTAGCCTTTGTGTTGCCAATCAATTGCCCGTCGAATGCTATTCGATACAATGTCGTATGCTTAATCGATCAAGGCCTTTATTACTATTTTTTTTTTTTTTTTTTTTTTTTTTTTTTTTTTTTTTTTTTTTTTTTTATATTTTTTATTTATTTTTTAATATTATTATTATTATTATTATTATTTATTTTCAGACACTACTACCATTATGATACAAATTACTTGGTTACTATTCATTTTTTTTATAGATATCTCGCGTACAGCTGTACCTCAACACCCTTAACTGCGGCTCGCAGTCCTGCGGCCGCGCCTTAAGCACCATCGAGGAGGTCGCCGAGGACCTCGAAACCGCCATCATCTTCGCCGAGGCCGGCGGGGATCAGTTTGACAATTCCACCCCGAGCACACCCACGACACCACGTTTCCCGACCAATATTCCCCAGCCGAAAAAGAGCTCCGACTTGTCGCATCTCATCGCCCATCTCCAGTCATGTCTCCGGCAGTTCGAGCAGATCAAGACCCAACAACAGTTGGCCACAGCCGTGGAGGACACCTTGCGAGACACGGTCGAAATGGTGGACACGGTGCGGAGTACCACCGCTCATTTGGCGCAAGAGAGCCCGGAAGCACAGGTTATTATTTTAAAATATTGTTTCTATTTTATTTACTGCTAAAATCACTGTTGTTTCTTTATTAATTGTAGTGTGATAATTATTTTACAATTTAAATGGGCCGCCAATTTTCAATTTAATTTTATACTCTTTCAGCTATTGCAGTATATTTTTGTCTTTAAAAATGAAGTTGTTTGGATTGTCTCTTCATGATTATACCATGGTGATTATTATTTATTTTTACTTTATTATGATCAATTATCAATATCATTTTTGCGTTTCTCATTAATACTCACTATTTAAAATTTTTTTGATTATTATTTAAGACTATTGTTTCTAATTTATTAGTTTTTATTAGTTTTTAGTTTTCGTATTAGTACTTAATACTATTTTTTAGTTTTCCTATTATTATTTTGATTCTATTTTTAGTTTCCTTATTATTATTTAATATTGTTTTGTTACGTTTATTATAGGTGGTGGCGTTGCGGAGTTTGAGAATGGCTGCTTTGGCTGTCGCGGAAGCGATCAGGCGGCTGAAAACCAAATTTGGCCAGGGGAAGGTTGACGGCAGTAGCGATGAAGGGTGGAGTGACGGGAGCGTGGAGGCAGCGGTCATGGTCGCGTCCGACAGGGTCGATCGGCTGGTGGAGGTGGTCAGTGCGGCGGAGTATCCGATGGAGACAAGGGGGAAGCGATTGCTGCAGACGATGGTTCACGGTTTGGTCCTTCAGCTCAAGGTGAGGAGAAAAGGGACTGGCAATATCTGAACTACTGCACTATTTCTTTTTCATAATAGCGCTGTTTTTAATTTCTGTCTGATGTACAGGAATGACTCGGCAGCTTTCAATAAATTTTTGGTGTTTAGCGATTACAATCATAAGTTTGGTAAGCAAGTGTTTCATGAGTTTTTACTTCTGTAGGACACAAGTGACATTTCTGGTGATGCTGGGGTCTCGGAGGGTCCGCCGAACACCAACGCTGCTGTTGCCAATCTTGAGGACCTGAGCATTGTCGCTGGCAAGCTCGAGCAAGCCATTCAGTCGGGAAGGCAGGAAGACCACCTCGAGGCTGCCAGCTATATTTCCCAATATTCCGCTGCAATTCTCCTGCTGAGGAAGGTGAGGTTATTCCAGCTCCAACTGACAGAGTTCGAGAACACCACCTGCAAATAAACATAATAAATTTTGTCACAGCTCCATTTTGAGAATTTTACTTTACTAAAAAATGCACCTTAATTATGGGCAAGGCATTTCATAACACTGACGTATTTCAAAGTGACTCATCAGTTGAGGGTACAATTGCTTTTAATGATAAGGAAGAAGTAGGAAAGAACATGAAGCTAGTGTTTGATTTGATTTCAGTGCGAGTGGTTTCACTCCGTGGTGGTAACGAAAAACGAGTAGAAGTTCCATCCAAATCTGCCTAAACTTTCGCATCTATTGATAAACATTTATTATTGAGGGCGGTAAGTATCAGCAATATTTTAGAATGCATTCGCGAACTGTTAAACTGATAAAACCCGTTGGATTGAATGCGACACCCTTGAGAGGCTCTTGTATATTTCATAATAGTAATAATAGCATAATTGTAAGAACGTTTGTACTCTGCAGGGTGCGACCACGGCAAACCAGCACACCAATCACCAAACCGCCAAAGCCACGGCGTCAATTGATGGAAACTCCGAATCGTCTTTATGCCTGTCATCGTTTACAATATATCTTGAGACAGTCGTGCAGGTACTAAAAAGCTATTTAATATTTACTAAATATAATACAATAATGCTTAATGAGTAATAAATATTACCACGTAATAGTCTCACGATATTGATATAATAGTACTGGATTAGCGCAATAATATTGCTAAAATTAAAAATTAAACCAAGTAAACATTCGAAATATAATTGTATAATTTGTGTATATTAATATCATACTTTATATATTGATTGTTTATACAATATATTTCAGTACATTATTTACTGTTTTTTAATACAATTAAAACTACTTACTTTATGTATTGATTATTTGATATTTTTATCTTTTATCTTTTATCTTTTTATTTATTTTATATATATTACATTTAGCATATTACTTACTACAATTTAAACTACCTAATTAATTATATAGGAAAGTGCAAGCAACTTCTATTACTTCGATTTAAGCTTTTTTGCGTTCGTTATACTTCAGGTATTGTCCTCATCGAAACAGCAATCGAGCTGGGACCATCCCGAAATGGCGGCAGCACGGGGGGCCTTCCATGCAGCCATGGCCGAATTTGAAGCTCGTCGCACTGCGAGAACCCGAACAGAGTCGGATCTCTCGCAGACTAATGGAGAACTTCCGCTACTTCAAGTGCGGGATCATGATGTGCCGTTATCGCCGAACCACGTGCTGGACGGACTGTCCGAAGCCGCGGCGAAAATCGACGAGGCTACTAGGAAACTAAATAAAGTGCAGGCGCGAAGGACCATTTACATTCCCGCGGAGATTCCGCTGACCGATTTTGACAACAGCGAAGACTTCCACGATCCGGTGTTTGAGTTTGATGAGAATGTCCTGGATGCCTGTAAGGCAATTATGGCGGCCAGTGCGGGATTGATTCCTGCGGCGGGAAAGGCGCAGGATGAGCTGGTGAAATTTGGCCGCGTTAGGGTGAGGTCGGATCGCTATTCTGAGGATGGACAGTGGTCCCAGGGATTCATTTCAGCTGCTCAGGCAATCGGTACGTCTGATGCCCGAGTGTTCGGTGTTAGGGATGGCAAAACTAACAAAAAAGTTAATAATAATAAAACTTAAAACTTTTAAAACTTTTAAAATTTCTAACTTTTAAAGGTACAAGTTTTAGTAACTGATTTTTTAGCTCTAGTTTTTTTTAATTGTCTAGAAATGCTAAACTAAAAATTTCAGTTACTAAAAATTTCAAAGTAAAACAAAACAAAAAACACTATAATTAGTCAGCAAATTTTAAACTAAATGTCATATTTCCTAGGAAATTAAACTAAACATTCTCAGTAACTAATTTTTAGTTGACTAAGAGCTAATTAGTTAAGATATGTTTCTACGATCCTTGTTTAATGTGTACAATGCTATGTAGAAAACTGCGGACAGAATGCAGGAGCCACCGCAATACATTATATTTACTGAACTCGTGCTTAGTCATGGTAGTCCGTGAATATGTGTTTAGTTGTGTAACTACGTGTACCACAAATTATGGTATTATGGTTTTATTTTTTTAAAGATGAAATCATACTAACAGTAACTTCTGATTTTAAGTTTTGGCGGCAGTATAAACGTAAAACTCTTTCAACCCTGGGATTTTTCTTCGGATGTTGCACAAAATACTCAAATCGAAATTTTGCGAGGTACCTTCTACAGTTTCTCAACCGGTCATGGTCATTTGTTCAAAAACAATTTTGTTTTTAGGAGGAGCTTGCCAGACCTTATGCGACGCAGCCCACGCCCTGATGATGGGTCACGCCACGGAGGAGAAGCTTATTTCTGCCGCCAAACAAGTGGCTAGTTTCACCGCTCAACTTCTTCTAGCTTGCCGTGTTCGCGGTGACACAAACTCACCCACTATGAAGCGTCTTCTTTTGGCGGGGAACGTCGTGCGTCGCTCTACAGACCAGCTCGTCCAAGTGTTCCTTCGCCGACGACAGGAAGAGTCGCCCGATTCGAGAGGCAGTCCGGAAGCTCCGCTACCGGATGTTGTGGTCAATAAAAAACTCGTCGGCGGCATTGCTCAGGAAATCAAAGCAAATGTATGAAAAATTTCTGTATGAAATTCAATACAAAATATTATTTTGATTTTTCGGAGACAGTGTTGTTCGTTCGTTTGTAGGAGCAAGTTTTGAAACGCGAACGGGAGTTAGTGGACGCGCAGAAACATCTGCTGGTCTGTCGGAAGGCCAAGTATGCGGACCGTCGAGCTGGTTTGCAGTCACCGGCATCGCAACCATCGGTCAACCCGGTGATGGACGAACTAAATGCCCAGGTAAATTTTTCATACTTGAAATTTTCGGACAAAAATATTAATTTATTACGACGTTATTGCCTCAATTGGTCTTTATTACTGTGTCGCTTCTTCTTTGGCTGGACACCCACAAATTTTATCATTATTATCGGCATGATAAAGCAATGTATATTTATTGAATAATAATAATAGTAATAATAACAATAATTATAGTAATAAACCTCCATTCTCATACCTTTTTTGGCATTTTTAGGAACAAGTGCTGATCAAGGAACGCGAACTGCAGGAAGCCCGCAATGCTCTGTTGGCCCTTCGTCAGATCAAGTACGGCGAGAACACCACTCCGGACGAATATTCCGGCTACGGTGCCACTCCCACAGGCACGCTCAACCGTCGCAAAACAGCAAACTGATTTGTCGGAACTAATCGTGCCAACTGTTTGAAACAATATTATGCTGTTATATAGTTCAAATATTTTTGTTACTTTTATTTCAGTTTTATTAGATCATATGATGCTGGAGGATAACGCGATGTCTTTCTATAATTATAAACAAAAAGGGGTCGACCAAAGTGATTTGTATCGGGTTATTTCCTCTCCTTTTTTCAATCTTATCTGTCCGTCTGTTCTTAAAATGCACCGAGCACTTGCAACCTCATCAGCGCCGTTTCAACGAATTGTTTGCGCGTTAACTGTCTAATCATTGAACTATTATTTGGAAGAAAAAGGTTTTTTAAGTATAATGCGTTCTGCGGATACCAAATAACTTCAATTTCCATAAAAATGAAGAGTAAGTATGCGATACGAAAAAGGAGAGCTGACCCGTTAACGGCCATTGTCTCCTGACTATCTCTAACAATAACTGTAAGAATCGGATTGCTGTCTGCACGTGGCCGGTGGTAATAAAAGTTGTCGGATTGTGTATGAAAAAAAGAAGATAAAACTTAGTACTGCATGGCAACACAGCGAATGATTGACTGATATTACAGATAAATATAGTGCTGGCCAGCGAAATAATAGTTTTTCATACGCGTCTGACTTGATAGTGGACAATCACCAGCCCAGCAAAAAAAACTGAGGACGGAATCCACACAAAAAAAAACAGATAACAGAAGAGCGCAACATTTTTTTATGAGATTTATAAAGTCTGATTCGTTTTTCTGCCGTAAACCATATAAGTATTATAACTATAAGTTTGATCAGTCTTACTAATCGAATCCCTATGTATTTGGGCCCTTAAATTTATCTCTTGCGAACCAAACGTTTAGCTCGCGGAGAATGCTAGTTAGTTCTTCAGCTTCTCTAGTTATAGAGAGGTAGACAAATTTTGTGATAGGTGTTTTGATTCTGAGGGCGATGATCCATCCAAGCAGAGATGCTTCTCTGGATTTAAAAGGCATATTTTCAAACACCGGAATTTAGATGCTTCATTGACAGAGCTGCTCAAGACCAGAAAGTAGACCCTCACGTTTCATGCCAGCGGAGAAAGTACGAGAAAAGGGAGGTAGGAAGAAGCTGTCGCAAAACAGACAGTTTGGGGGCACGTATACGTAGCGGTTGAAGGATTGGTCAAAGGCGAAAGAATTGAGGGGAAGGAAAATAGGAAGAAGGTAATCTTTGGTATGCACAGAAGGACGGGACAGCAGCAGCCGAGATGACGTTCTCTTGCATCGCCGCTCACTAGAGTTGACTGTTTTTAACAGGCTCACATTTCGGGTGCGTCGAGGACTTTCCACTTTTGTGACGCTCGGTTGGGATCACAGTTTTCCAGGGTAAGACCGGCGGACTTTTCCGTCGCGCTGTCCACGCATAAGTCGCCGAGAATGGATTTCAGCTGGCCCGTGTGCTCTTGCAGTTCAAATTGCTGGAACAAAAAAGGCTTGTGAATAAAGCTTCTGACGCGTGCAAACAAAACTTGCAACGTCCGAAAAAAATATCGATAATTTTAGTGCTCTAATGCCGCAGTAATGTGCTCTGATGCTCTAATGCTCTAATGTCTTCTTCATAATCTTCAATGCCATGCTGCAAGTATATCATTTGAGAATATCACAAACAAAAACTTACTGCAATTTGGACCATTTCTAAACACTTCACTACTAATGTTGTACCTGTACGAGTACTGCGGTAGTTAAATTATTGCCAACAAGAAAAATAGTAAGAATGGGACTTTGCCAGTGTATTGCAATAATCATTTTAGATACTGTACAACCTCAAATTCAGATGTGGAATCAATTGACAATGGGCATTAGCCTAATATTGTTTCAAGATCACAGGCAGAGTAAAGTGCGTGTTTTGTGAGTGAAAGAGCTTTGGTTTTTGAATGGAGCTTGTCATAATTGACCTATATCTTCTCCCCCCCCCCTAAGCCGCAAAATTTTTTTGGTTGATGCTCGCGTAAACTCGAATGTAAATTTGGTGTATGCTAGTAAGATGATAATGGCATTTTAATAAGTATTGTTAATGATTACCATTAATTATGCGAAATATGCCTCAAAATGGGACGATTATTTAGTATTACTAGGCGAAACTCCCCGTACGTGATGCATGTTCCTGCATGTCTTAATACTCTAACGTAAGATACAAGATGATCTCTTGAAAATAAAATTTTTGTTCTTTTGTTAATTTATTATTCAATCTGATTTATTTTGACATGTACCACAGAGACTGAATTATATCTTACTATAGAATTCCAAAATATTTTCAAAACCAATCTGAGGAATAATATATTTTCAGAGGAGGGTTAATGTGGAGTGATCCGGTCAGCCTAGTTTCTTTTGAAGAAGTTTCATTCGTTAAAGTTTGAAATATGTTTAGGAAGGCAGATTTCTCAGTAATTAGCGAAGAAATGGAGGATGGAATAATTAGTAAAAGATAATAATGATAATAAATGATAAATGTCCGGAATGGGCGGAATTAGAAATTGGAATGCATTCTGTAGTACAAACTTGTACGGTATGAAAGTGACCTGTTTCCTTTACAACAAATTTTAAATTAAAATAGATAATAATAATAAAAAATAAACTAGTAATTTTAGTATTTTTCACGATTCAATTTAAGAATTGCGTACCTGCAAATCGATAGTCTGGCAGCCTTGTAGTTGTAACTGGGCTCCAGCACGGAACTCTGCCGCAGCAAGGCACTGGTCACCATGCTTCAACAGCTTTTCCTTACTCAACACCCAATCCTACAAAAAAAACAACCATGTACGTGAAATATGTCCTCTCGTATCAAAATACCAGTACCCATGCATTAGGGACAATCTCGACGCAACCGCTTAAAACCGAGTTTGTTGGCGTTTAGGTTACCTGATTTCCGCCAGAGTTATGGCAGGCATAAAGGCCGACGAACCCGCCCAGCGTGTGGCCAAGCGAATCCACACACTGACGCCCCTGTTGGAGCACTCCGACTAAAAAGTCTTTGCTGTTCGGTACCCTGCAAAATGGCAGAAATGTAAAAAACAATTAACAAAGCTGCTATGGTATACTGATTTATACTGCTTCTATTTCTCGAGTAATATAGCCAATTACGAAAGGAAAAAAGTGAAGTGACTATTTTGGATCTAAAGTAATGAAGATTATAATTAAATTAAAAAATAATGAAAAAGGATATTCAAATCTAAAAACAGAGGTTCGCTGAGAGTCTTTACAAGTTGGAACCAGGATCCCTCATGGCTAGGTCCAGGTGATGTGCAAAGGGGCAAAATGCTTTTTTTAAATTGAATATAAATTCGGCATCTTGTCCCTCATTTTTAAACTTGTAGAGGTGAGGAGATCTAATTTCCAAAGGATTAAAAAAGCTTTCGTAAACTTGAGTTTTTTGGTTCAAATTTCAGGGACAGAGGGTTCGAAAATGTTTTTGAAATTCCAAGGGGGCCCTTAGAAATCTGAACCCCACACTCTCTCAACTATTACAAGGATCAGAAACAAAAGGTCGAATTTTAAGGGATTTAACAGAAAACTTAGTAAATATAAATAATACTAGCAAAATGCCATATTAGAAAAGTAAAACCGTGACGTTTTTGAATATCATACAGAATAGAAAAATAGAAAGCGGATAACTAGTCAAGGCTCTATTTTCCAATTGGCCGGAAAGTCTGCTTGCACTTCTAACTGACCTGCTATTGATTCTGCCAATTTCGTGAAAATTAGCCATAAGAATGAAATCCAATATTCTAATACTATTTAGGAAAAACTAAAAAAAATGTCAAGGAAAGTTTATGCACAGCGTAAATATGTTTCCAAAATGAAGGGTGGACATGTTCCGCGTTTGGAAATCATTTTGCTTTGCCTACATGTTAACCAGTTTGCTACGTTTGCTACGCCCACACATCTCAATTCCAGCCCTACCAATCCGTAAAACTAAACCGCCCTTCTCATACCTTAGCTCAGGATAAACGTTATCCATATACCACTTGAAGGGTCTGCATTCCAGCCTCTTTCTCAGATCGGTCCGGCTTTTTATGCTACCGAAAGATACACTGCGTGCCATGGGCACAGCGTTGTAGTAGTAGTTTTTGTAGTCGTCCATCCACACTTCCGCTGCGCGACGAGTATTCCTGTGTGTTCGTTAAACCATCTCAGTTAATCGGTCTTTGTCCCCCTGTTATTTGAATGCCACTAGAGTAATACTGGTATTGCTGAAATGAATTCAATTTTTTGAATATCAAACAAAGATACCGTTTTATTTTTTAACAGATTTTTATATTTTTTAACGATCTAGAGTTAATTTTTAGTTTGAGATTTATTTTAGATTTAAAAGATAACTAAGTTTGAAATAAAAACGAATGAATTCGAACCCAATTTACGTTCTTTCTCAATGGAACGCTTCCGCTTGGCTTCCTCGTCTACGGCGACAATAGTTAATTAATTTAGGCTAAAAGTGATTATCTAAATTTAATGTGAAAAGATTTGTATAAAAACTGACTCAAATTACAGCTGCTTCATATTTAAATAGTTTTACATGAAATTTTGATAGAGCTTCCTTATCATCTATGGCAAATATTCAAATACTTTTGGAATTATATTACGAAAAAAAAATCCTAGAAACGGGAAAGAACTCAGTTGCCGGTTACGCAACGTACCTTGCAAAAACAGTGCCGCTTCCGCCGGGGAAGGTGTACGGATGTTGCTTGCGAAAGACATGCCCAACACGACTGCATGGAATGATTTCTAGCGTGCCGCCACACTGCCACACCCGGAATGAGATTTCTGAAAAGGAATAAAAATACTCGCAGATTTGTACTATTCCACTGGCTTGCTTTTCGGCCAAAAAAATAACAACACAAATCCATTCGGCCAATAAATGGACAATTTTCATACCGAGGTTTTCGCCGCCCCATACGTCCATCAGCATGTCGTACTTGCCGAGAGTGTTGAACCAGGCTTTGTCTATGGAGAACAGCCCACCCGCTATCATTGGCGTACTACAATGTAAAATAACATTGGGTAAAGTATACAAGTAATCAAGTAAAATGAATAGAACAAAATGAAATCGCATTATCTTAAAGCTTTTTTAACTTGGAGAAGAACGGAGGTTTTTGGCATTCAAAAAATAATTTTGCGCTCTGGAAAATTTTGGTTGAGATAAAAAAAATTGAAACTTGCTAATCAATCAATCAATCAATTAATCAGGCGTGGGCCTATAGGACAAAGTGGAGCGAAAAGTTTTTTTCTTCCTTTTTTTTCTGACACCGTAAATGCGATTTCCAGCCCGAGACTCCAATATAAAATCAGGATATATTGAGCACTATTTGTTGAAAAAACCTCGCGTCAGTCCGGAGGGGGATCTTGTTCTTGTAAGGCACGAAATGAGAAGGGGTTTCGGTGACGCAAAATATTTACCGTATGGGCGCAATGGTGTTACTGCCTCGTTTGTCCTTTTCAGCCTGGCTCAAGTACTCCCACTTGAACACCAAGTTCCAGTCGAATCCACCACGTAATTCTGCGCAAAAAACGTTAATGCTGATAATGTTATTATATAAAGGTAGATTATATACAGATCGATCTGCATTGGGCGCCACAGGCTTTCACGAATCCTCATCGCTACGTGCATATTTCTTCGTTGTTCACCTCTCATCCCAAGACATACCAATCCCATTGTCTACGCCAATTTCACAATTGCGTTTGGATGAACGTTTGAGTTTTTACTCAACATGGCAGAAATACTAAATGACCAATACTCGTATCTAATCTGTAGCCCGTACCTTTACTTCTTAGTTTTTTAAAATATATAAATTAATTCTGCACGGCGTAGTCAAGAATTTTTATATTCTTCTTGCTTACCGGAGGAAGCGCCGATGTAACGGAAGTCGTCCATAGAAATGACGTCAATGACAGGGCTAACTACCGCCGTACTGTTCTGCAACAACGAAATAACATTCTCGAATTATTCTCGCCTAATGGTTCTTGCTCAGCTGCGTCACGTAGGGATGGCATCAAATGTCAAGTTCAACCCAAATCAAATCAAATCAAATCAAAATATACCTTTTCGTTATTTAAGGCCACCTCTAACTGCATGTATGCGCTTCATATGGTAACGTCCCGACTTTACAATTAGGGTTGAGTACCTGAGCAATCCGTTGTAGTAAGGGCTCCAGCCAGTTGACATTGCATTCGCAATGACTGTCCAAGAAGGTCAACACAGGCGCCCTGGCCACATCAGCACCTTTTATTCTCGACCGCATTAGACCTACGCAAAATGCCAAAGCAGTTTAGCAAATGCAGATAAAAAAAAGATATGTAGCAATTTGATTTTTGCATGAATAAATTTTGTAGATATTTGTCAAGTGAACTACCGGTATTTCTAGTCTCAAGTTTGTTTTAACGTACTGGTAAGCTAAATTTCCTAAAAAAACTCCAATCAATCGCAACTGTAACTTACAAAAATCAAACTAAAATCATCAGAGCTCAAAATGTTTTTTTTTGTCTGAGTTTTAGTTAAAATAAAATTTGGAGTATTCATGTATCACGAGTAGAAATTAAGTCTGTCTTCGTCGAACCTTCTCGCTTGTCGTTGCGCAGCAGGACCACTTTTTCGATGGTGGTCAGCTCCAATCCATCTTGTGCTGTAATTGAGACAGTGCATTTAAATTACCGTGTACTGAATGAATTTTGCTGCCATTAACGGAATAAAGCTACTTTACCGTTATCACTGAAGTCATCCACGAGAATGATCTCATCTAGGAGATGAGCCGGTGTTTTCGTGAGAACACTGGAATACCGAAAATATCAGTCATAACATCTCACTTATTTTTCCAATTTTTGCCTATGCTAAATGCCCGAACCTTTGATACTGCGTTTGTCTACTCGTGAAATAAAATTGGCATTAGCTACTGGGCAACGGCACTACCTCCTACATACGTCTATGCTTAATTCAGCAAATAATTTACATTTCTATAATGCGTTTCGCCTAGTAAGATCTTTAAAATTATTATATTACAGATCGTAAATAGTTTTGCAACGAAAGCAATTGCAGCAGTTACCTCACAATCGTTCGCACCAGCGTCGACCGGGCTTCATTATGAAATGTTATCACCACACTGGTTGATGGCAAGTCTCCATCCTTCCAGTTTTGACTAGAACACCTACAATTCATGACAAATTAAATTACATG
>LRSR01009950.1:0-13259 GCA_001579985.1 Hypsibius dujardini | reverse complement strand
GACAGACAGACAAGCAGACAGGCAGACAGATGACCAACTTGAATGGCCGACAGGGCCGTTAAGAGACGCGCATTGTTCGAACTCACAGATACCCGGTTAAAATAGATAAACAAGCAAATAAGAGGAACGGAACCACTTTGCTGGATTTTTTTGGTCTGAAAAATATTCATTTTATTACAGGGTACGTTGGTGCAGGCGAGTCTTGCCAGCCCGCTCCTTTCAACCTGCCTCAGTTTGCGCCCTCTCCGCGACCGTTCCTGATTCAAACACGAAAAAAAGAGGCCTATGACACTGCCGGTCGCACCGCAATACCCACCCTGTTTGATCTTAGTCAGGAAGTGCTGGAAACTTCCGATCGGCGCTCACCAAAGTCCGTCGTCGGCGACGCTGACCTGATCCAGGGGAACGTGGCGGTGGATTCCGAGAATGCGGCCGCCAGCGCTGACGCTATGCGGCGAATACCCCTGGACAGAAGGGAATTGCATAACGATTCATCCACCACGGCATCCCGTACCAACATCGATAACGAAGGTAACAGAGCGAGGGTGCCAAACATTACTTCCCGTTAATTTTTTACTCCAATACATCGCGACGTAATTGATAGTGCCGGAGTTAGGGAATATGGGTTAATTATATAGTTAATTATAATTATATAATTAATTAATTATATACAGGTAGTTGTGTTAGATTTTATTATACTTTTATAGGTTATATTATAGTATAGTAAAGTTGTATAGGTTATTTAGATACAGTTAGTTGTATAGGAGTTTTTTAAGGGTTTTCAAATACGATATTTTCTGTTGATTGTAAATGTGTTGTTTATCTAAAGTCCATTTTCTGTATTTGTATTTTCTATGCATTTTTCATTTAATTCCCTATGCGTTTTGGGGGTATGCGCAGGTCTCCACATAAACGGGCTCGGTGATTACGTCTGTCCCAGCGGGACGGTCATGGTCAATGTCACGGGCCGGGCTTGGTGTCTCAGGCTAAACGGCGGGAGGATAGACCGATCGTCGGACCTCAACAACACCGATTACCGCCTTCCTCCCTCATTACGCACTGCCGAGCCTGTGGTGAGGAACAGGACGACGGATTTACCCACCGGGTTGGCCAGTAAAATTGCAGCAATCCTGGCGGAAAATTTGGCCACACCCACGACGCAGGCATCGGTGGTGGGGAAGACGGGAGCTCCCATGGTGACAGTGCAGGGCCCGCTGCTACCCGCGGATTACCTGCTGAATGAGTCGACTGTTCAGAACTTTTCGAACAAGGCCATTACTGGTATGTGAGGTGATCAGACACAAAGAACAGACACAGCAAAACAAAGTCCATTAATAGCGGGCAGATACACCGGAACAGATGCAGACACACGGGCAGTAGACGCCAGGCAAGGAGACAGACAGACAAGCAGACAAACAAGCAGACAAACAAGCAGACAGACAAGCAGACAGACAGACAGACAGACAGACACGCAGGCACGCAGGCAGGCAGACAGGCACGCAGGCACGCAGACAGACAGACAGACAGACAGACAGACAGACAGACAGGCCGTCACGTGGACAATCTGTTGCTAGACGGAATATGGGACAGATACGTGATTAATTGGCAGTGACAAATACATATAGGCACACTAATCGTCGGGAAAGAGCTTGATAAAACTATAGATATTCACGCGTTTTCTTTTATCATGTGCACATTAGGTCCAACCGGGTATGCACCAGGCGGTGGATTTTTCGGCTACATGCCAACATCCGCATCCCGAAAATTGGGGAACCTCTGGACAATAGTCCCGGGAAACCGCCAGTTGGTCCGTGGTACCGTCATCTCCCCGATCAAAGTGTGGAATGAGACCGGTGGCGCCATCACAGCCTATCGCATTCAGGAGAACGGTAGTTTACCCGCTTCCTGTTTGGCCGGGTCTACGGCTTACACACTGTACCTGTGCGCTGATCAGAAAGATTGTGTCACTCCCGACCGAATCCTCGACGGCTGGAACGATTGTCTGGATGGGTCAGACGAGATCCCGGAATTCATCGATGAATGTGCCTTTGGCATGCAATGGCCGCAGTATAAATGCGGGATGAATGCGATGTGTACGGATGCAGAGCGAGGATACACTTGCCATTGTTTTGAAAAATACATTTGGGATGGAAACACTTGTTCAAGGACTGTGTCAGACAATAATTCAACAAATACTCTCGGCACGGACGGTTCAAATACGGTGAGCCTATCCGGTAGCGGCTTGGCTAGTATTACTTTGTCTAGTGCCGTGTCTGTCTGTCTGTCTGTCTGTCTGTCTTTCTGTCTGTCTGTGGTCTGTCTGTCTGTCTGTCTGTTTGTCTGTCTGTCTGTCTGTTTGTCTGTCTGTTTGTCTGTCTGTCTGTTTGCCCTGCTTTCATATTGGTTATTCTTTCATAAAACTTTGTATAAAGATATGAGTCGTGTCCGCGCTTGTCTGTATTTAATGGCTTCTTCAACAGGCCGACAACGTGGACCATTCGGCTCCAACGTCAGTGTCCTTGCTAAGCTATCCCGGATACGCCACATGGATCTCCAATACTGGCTCAAATGGCAGGTTCGCGTCAGTGGTACAGCAGCAACAGCGCGTACCTGCCGCATTTCGTCGACCGACCACGCTTTGCACTGCCACGGAATGCCTATCACCGGAACTGGTCACTCTGGGACCCATAGGAATAGCCGGCTTCAATGGTGTGTGTTCGCGCTCCTTGCAGTTCTGCCGCTATTGCTGACTGTCTGACTTGATTGTGCAACGCTTCCGATTTAAAGGATGTAAACATTCGTATTTTGTATAAATCTAGTAAAATTACTGATACTAAAACTGAGGTGAAATAAAACTCACACACAATCTAATTAAGGGGAATAAAACGGATTCTTACTAACAATGATATAAGTTAATTAAATCAAGTTAATATTTATTCATTTATTTTAAATTCAACTAAATTCTCTGCTAGGTGGTCCGAACGTCCAGTCCGGTCAGCCGTCCGATCTCCGTCTTCCGGAAGTCAACCCCCAGAACCCGATCCGCGTCCTGCAGACCGGCAACCTCGGGGGTGTGACCACTTTCGTCCCCGCCAATTACGTCATGGGTGGCGGTGCCTACCCTCAAGGCCAGCCCGGTGACGCGACCGAAACCCCCGGCGTCACCATCACCGGTGCCTACTACCCCAGCCTGTCCACGACCCCGCCGGCACCCTTCATGGCCGCTGGATCGGCCTACGACGGCCACTTCCCCCAACCACCCACAATCAATCCCTTCGCTTCCTCGTACAGTGTGACTGAAACGACCGTCGTGCCGCCCAGTTCCAACAGCGACAGTCAGTGGCTCGACGTGCTGGAAGCCCTGCGAAAGCAGACAAGCAACCCACAGACATCGTCCACAACAACAACTCCGGCCACGCCCATTTCCACGGCCACGTCTATTTCCACGGCCACGCCCATTTCCACCAATATCATGGCCAATATGGGCGCTACTGCACCGGATTATTCGCTGCCGGTGGGCGCGGGTGCGTATGGGACTGAGTTTTCAGGGACGGTGGCGTCGATCCGGCCGTATGTGGGCAACGGGCATGCTGCGACGGGTCGACCGGTCGGGAACTCGGCCGTCGGTTCGTTGACGTTGACCAACAACGCCAATTCGAACAACAACGGTTACGGGAACGGGAACGGAAACGGGGCAGTCAGTCAAGGTGTGATACCGGTTCAGACAAGTCAGCCGTTTCAGTTCGGGCAGCTGAATCAGGGTGGTGGCCCTCTGCCCGGTGGGTTCACGGAAATCGGTTCGACGAATAATACCGGTGAGTCATCGTTTGTCAGTCCATGTCTGGACAGCGATCTTTGTCTGTCCCTTTCTGATTATGTTTGTCTATATGTCCGTGGCTATGCATTTGCCTTTGTCTGATTACTGAGATTTGTCTAAGCAATCTATATGTTTGTTTGTCCCTGTGAGCTTGGATTATTTGTCTGTTCCTGACAGCTTAGATTCATCTTTGTCTGTGCCGATGTGTTTGTCTGTGTCTGGCTGACTAGGTCTGTGCATGTTTGTGCCTACGTATTTGTGTTTGTCTGTTCCTGTCTGTGCCTATGTGTTTGTCTATGTCTGGCTGACTAGGTCTGTGCATGTCTGTGCCTACGCATTTGTGTTTGTCTGTTCCTGTCTGTGCCGATGTGTTTGTCTGTGTCTGGCTGACTAGGTCTGTGCATGTCTGTGCCTACGCATTTCCTTTCACTGCTGAACTTGTGTTGTCCCACGTCAGTGATGTCTGTATGATACTAACAACATAGACGTTCTCCATTCGACTGTCTGTTTTCGTGCAGTAAAGCTTATTTTTTGTTTGTTCATCGGTGGAAAACTTCGAGTGAATTTGACTGTTTTTCCAATAGAGAACAACAATACGTCTCAATCGATTGCCGAACTGCCGGTCATTTTGTCCTCTGGCTCGAATGCTGCAGCGGCCGCTATTGGAAGCAACCAACAACAAATGACTTCATTTGGTCAGGCAGTTCAAGGTGAGGGCTAGTGCTGTACGGAATGGTTCCGAGAAGACAGTTTGCATTAATTAATTACTAGTAATCCTCTGACTGATCCGGCTGTCAGACTGACTGCAAGAGCATCCCATTCTCAATTCAAAAAATATTCCTGTGGTTTGCTGAGTCGAGCATGCAAATGTATCTTAATGATCGTAGCTGGTACCGGAGGCGCCATCAACAACATCCAACTCAACGTGGCATCCCCGGCGTCTGGAGGGAACTCGGAAATCGGAGACACCGCCGGTCAAAACAACATCAGCTCAGCCGGACGAAGTGAGTTTTTTTTTGAAACGACATGTGTTTAATATTTCTCACTTTTTTCTCACTTTTAGAAATTTTTTTAATATTAATAACGTTAGTTTTATTAGTATCATTTTTTTAATTAAATATATGGTCGCATTACACACCTGATCCTTTGTCAGGCGATGTGAATGCCAGTTATGCCGGCAATCTCAACCTCACCCAAGCCCAACCCTTCCCCGCCGTCCGTCCACCCTTCCCCACCGTCCGTCCACCCTTCCCCACCGTCCGTCCACCCTTCGAAACCGGACTCCTGACCGTCCGTCCACCCTTCGAAACCGGATTCCAGACCGTCCGTCCACCCTTCGAAACCGGACTCCTGACCGTCCGTCCACCCTTCGAAACCGGACTCCTGACCGTCCGTCCACCCTTCGAAACCGTCCAGAGTCCGTCCACCCTTTGAAACCGGACTCCTGACCGTCCGTCCACCCTTCGAAATCGGACTCCTGACCGTCCGTCCACCCTTCGAAACCGGGCTCCTGACCATCCTGCAAAACCCCGAGAACCCCATCAGAAACGGCGGCGACACAGCAACCGGAGTGCAAACCACCACCGATAGCACCTTCCCAATCAGCCAGACCAATTCCGTCCGACCGTCAGACGTTATTAATCCGTTATTTCCCTTCGGTATACCTAATCGAATACGACCAACACCGTCGACCGTATCCACAACATCCCCGTCCGATCTGACATATCCTCCTGCCAATTACCCAAATTCAGCCGGTCCAGGCACAAGGCCAGATCAGTTAGTCGACTTGCAGGCAGCTGGAGCTCTTTTAACCGGCAACGCCAACGTGGAAGGTGAGTTCTCTTGGGACCGCATTTTCGGCCATTTAAAAAGCTCTTTAATTGTATTCCCATAACAACCTTGAAGGTGCATCGACGGTTGGCTTGATTCCGACGGCAGCACCGGCCACTGCCATCTTGGTGCCCTTTGATCCCACGAGATTGCGAACCACCACGTCGGATTACGACAGACCCTACAACTCGGTCGCACCGGGCACTCCCGCAGGGTCAGGCGTCACGAATCAGTCACTGTTGTCGGGATTGTCTGCCAACGCTGATCGTGACAACGGATCCCTTCCGGAAGTGGTCGCCACCGCCACGGATCCATACCCGACCAGTATCTTCTGGGATGTCCCGGCTGGGCCGCAGAAAATGGATTCCCAGGTGTTAGCGCCGATTTTGATGCCGGTCAATGCAACGGCTGAGGGTAATGCCAGCTTGTCTGCGCCGGGCAACGGGACGAACGGGACGCGAGCGGATAATCGGATCAGTCCGCTGGAGAGTGTGTATGACTGCTTCGGGGACCTCTTCCGGACCGCTTATTCTGCCCTGCAAAGGACCAGCAGGACGTGTGCGGATGGGTGTGGCAAGGCCAACGAGATCTGCGCTAAGGGACCGGGTCGCTGTGACTGCGCCACGGGATTCGCGCGGACAGGGCAGAATGGTGACTGTCTACGTAAGGAGACTTTTCGGTGTCTGCACGGCTGATTTCGAACGATTTACCGTGTGTATTATTAAATTGTGAGCGTTTCTTGTTACAGCCGCGCTTCAATATAATGTTGGGGTGACGATGAACCAACTTTGTGGGAAGCCGCTTGAGTTTCAGCAGTCGTTTTCGGACCTGTCGGATCCGTCGACACAACGTTTTGCTGTTGTAGTTTGTTATCAGGTACATGTATGGCACTGTTGCTGTGCCCCTGCACGGCGTAGGATTCAGAAATATATCCTGGTTTCAACAGCCATGAATTTTTACAGGCATTGAGCTTGACAGGCAGACGGGCAAACAGGCAGACAGTCGTAAATACAGGCAGAGAAAAAGACAGACAGATAGACAGACAGACATACGGACAGACAGACAGACAGACAGACAGACAGACAGACAAGCAGACAGACACAAGGACCGATAGATAGATAGACACACAGATAGACTGACTGACGCACCGATATACAGACACACAGACAAACCACAGACAGATAGACAGACATTGCATGAAAAAATATCGTGTCTGATACTCTGTTTTTTTTCCTGTGAATTCAGATTGAACAACTCATTCGTCAATCAACCTTCGCGTCTCGCTACAGTCCAAGTTCATGCCATCCGAATGGGTTTACTCCTGGAAGTGTCATATCCAACGTCGGTCTGTCATTTGCCTCTAACGCCACCTCAACGACGGGAAGCGCAGTTGTCTACGAGCTCGCCGCGGCACTGCAGGCCGTCCTCGCTGCCAATCAAGGTGCTCTAACTAATGACAGTGGGCTGGGATTACTGGCCAAACCAGATCCGGTGAACAGCCAAGGTCAACCGGCAGTTCCTTTGTATTCCGTTGCGATCACCGGTACTTTATCCAATGTTCTTATGAGTCATTCTAATGCTAGTGAATGCGATTGCTACAATTTCACACTTTTTTAGACGTTCGAGAATGCAGCTTAGGCATTGCAAACTGCGGTGCCAATGCGGACTGCGAAGAACTTATTGGAAGTTACAGGTACTTCCTCTAAACAATCCGCATTCCTGTCTGTCTGTCTGTCTGTCTGTCTGTCTGTCTGTTTGTCTATCAATCTGTTTGTCTATCAGTCTGTCTGTCTGTCTATCAGTCAGTTCGTCTGTCTCTCCGTCGGTATGTCTGTTAGTCCTTATGATTCAACCAGTTATTCAGAACATGTGCTGTGAATGCTCCCCCAGGTGTCGGTGCAGAGTGGGTTTCTTCGACAACAACCCAACATCTCCTGGACGAAATTGCTTCTTCCTTACTGCTCAAAATGCCAGCCTCATTAATGGCACTAAAATTGATGAGTAAGCGAATGAAGTTTTTATCATGGACAAGAGAACTGCGTACACAGATTAGGTATGAGACCGCCCCCGATTGCCCTTTTAGATGTCCGAAGGAGTACTATACTTCAATGCCTCTCATCAAACCTTGCCTCCATCCGGCTTACTGTAAGTACCTGTATTTATCTTTACAGACCGAATGCATCGTCATTTTTAAACCATTTTAAAACATTTTCAAACAAATTTTAAAGCAAATTTTCTAGTTTATTTATTTGATAAAATACGACGAATAAAAATATTCTTTTCTTTTACAGTCATTTTGCTCATCATCGCCTTCATAATCGCTGGGTTGCTTGTCTTATCACTTATCAGTGGAATACTTGCCTGCTGCTGTGGATGCTGCAGTCGCAACAGACGGTAATGCCATCAAGCACAGACAAACGGCAGAGCTAGTATAAAAGAAGCAACAGTCAAAACGATCTAAACCCAAAGCAGACCTGAGGCGACTGCCATGTGAAACCTCTTTATCTTTAAACTTCCAGAGTCGTACTAGAAGTTCCTCAAGTTGCTTTACTACGAGCTGCCGCACGCAGCCCGCGTCCCTCCGGCGATCCCGAGCAGGCGTCCGGTGGCGCAAACGTCAACTACCAAATCCTGAAGTCAGTAGACAAGTCTAGTCTTGATCCCTCCTCAGGACCGCGCGCACCATCGGCTCCCGCACCGGGCCCCTACACCCCACTGATCGAGCAACTCGATCTAGAGAAAGGGGAAAACGATGAGGCAGCTGGGACGTCCAACGAGAAACGACGAAAAAGTGATGATGTCCAGACGTGGGAAGAAGTAGAAGTGCCAATGTATGTGTCCAAGGAGGGAGATGACATCTCAAAACGGGCACTCAGTCCGTCGTTGGGTTCAGCCCAAGTAGAAAAGACAAGTAAGAAAACCAACGACGCAAATTCACGAAGTACCGATATGGTTTTATTGATTTGTCTTTGTGAACTCTTCTACGTTCTACCTGCCTACCTACCTACCTTATGATTATCTATCTATCTTTTGTCTGTGTGTCTGTGTGTCTGTGTGTCTGTGTGTTTGTCTGTCTGTCTGTCTGTCTGTCTGTCTGTGTGTCTGTCTGTGTGTCTGTCTGTGTGTCTGTCTGTGTGTCTGTGTGTCTGTCTGTGTGTCTGTCTGTGTGTCTGTCTGTGTGTCTGTCTGTGTGTCTGTCTGTCAACCTGTCAACCTGTCAGCCTACCTGCTTCTCTGCCTGTATATCTGTTTGTCTGTCAATCTGCCTGTATTTCTTTATGGGTTTCCGTAATGTTTTTGCTCTTCTCTAGGCACAGTCATAAATTCAGAGATACTGGAGGAAACAGTCACCAAAACAGAATTGGAAATCCCGCACATCTATGCCGATGGTGTAAGCATCGGCAGCAGCAGTGATATTCGTAAGTACTAATGTGGAGCACATCAGTCTGCCATTACTTTATTGTTGCACGAAATTGCTCTTGTTCAGCATTTTAATCGGCGAATTTTCCTGTCTTGTGAAGAGCGGATAGATTTCACGCTTCCACCGTCGCCCTCACAGTCACTTAAAGCGCTCACTTCTGCAATGCACATTGCCAAAAAATTCCATTTAGAAGCACAGACTCATTTACGAAAGGCTTCCGCAGAAACACGAAACTGGGAAGCGCTGGCACGAACGGAGAGTCTCAAGCGGGAAGACGGCCTGGACGTCGACACGTTGCCGCACAACGACTACGACAAGGAGCCGGTCTACGAGCTGTCGTCGCCCATTCCCGGAAGCGCGGAGGCATTGGCGTTGGAAGAAAAGACTGTCACCCTACAGCGGTTAGGTGTGGGAACGCGAGACAGCTTCGATGATGTGATGGATCAGACGAATCGATTTTATCAGCAGTCTAGCTCGGATGTAGAGTATGAGAAGGAGGGCGACTTGTCCGATACGGGAGTAAGTGGGACTCAAAGCGGGACGAAGAGCGGCGAAGATGGTAAGACATTCCGAAACTCCCATACAGGCACACAGACACACAGACAAACACACAGACACACAAACACACAGACACACAGGCACACAGACAAACACACAGACACACAGACACACAGACACACAGGCACACAGGCACACAGACACACAGACACACAGACACACAGACACACAGACACAGACACAGACACACAGACACATACAGACAGACAGACAGACTGACTGACTGACTGACTGACTGACTGACTGACTGACTGACTGACTGACTGACTGACTGACTGACTGACTGACTGACAGACAGACAGACTGACTCTGACATAGATAAAATAACTTGAACTGGTAAGACTGATCATTAAGACGATATTCGGTGCTTTGAAGGTGGGGCACAGCACCAGCCGGCATTCCCCATGGGAGGCCGCTCCGAGACAATTACGACCGAGGACAGTCCTGCACCGGGAGGTCTTCGTAAAGGTCTTTCGCAAGACGACGACGATCATCAGAGCCTGAAATCGACCGATGAAGACGAGCTGGTGAACTTGCGGGGCTCCGTGACATCAATCAAGAGTTTGAAATTGGAGCGGGAAGCCTCATTGGACGAGGTGATCGATCAGATGGTGGATGATCAGCCTGTCTTCGACGACAACGACTCGGACGAAGAGGAATATCTACGGCGCAAACTCTCCACACAGATCATAAGCAACGCCAATACCGACCTGACTGTAAGCCAAAGCCAAACTGACTGGCTGTTTTTCGTTTTACGGACTTGGATTTCAAATGTACATTTGCAATTGCGTTGCTCTTGTGCCAGGTTGTCACCGTTGAAACGGAAAGAAAAACCTCAACAATGCAGCGCGATATCGCCATTAACGAATTTGACGCGCTGGGCGAGCGGGATAGTATCGACGACTTTCTGGACCACACGGATCGGTTTTTCTCACGGGCTAGCACGCAAGACAGCTTCCAGTTGAGCCAATCTCAAAGTGTGGATGAAGCAGGCTCGTTAAGCCGGGTACGTCAATTATACACTTTCCTATGATGAAGTTCTCTGGCACTATTTACCATTACTTAAAACAATTGTTGTACCCTTTCTAGAAAACAAGCCAGAATATGTTGACCGTCGATCCTAACGGACCGGAACCTAGTCCTACACGCGTAAGAAATATCAGCCGACCAATATCTGTCTGTCTCTCTGTCTGTCTCTCTGTCCGTCTCTCTGTCTGCCTGTCTGCCTGTCTGTCTGTCTCCTGTCTGTCTGTCTGTTGTCTGTCTGCCTGCCTGCCTGTGTGTTTGTCTGTCTGTCCGTCGATCTGTCTGTCTGCATGTCGGTCTGTCTGTCTGTCTTTCTGTTTGTATGTCTGTATGTCTGTCTGTCTGTCTGTCTGTGTGTGTGTGTCTGTGTGTGTGTCTGTTTGTTTGTCTGTCTGCCTGCCTGCCTGTCTGCCTGCCTGCCTGTCTGCCTGCCTGCCTGAGTGTTTGTCTGTCTGTCTGTCGGTCTGTCTGCACTCTCTCTGCTGATCTGTAAGTGTGGCTGTCCCCTTGAAGCTGCATTTCTAGGCAGTACTGATGGTGTTTGTTTTTTCCAGCAACGCCATCCTTTGTTGAAAAAGCGCAGTGCCTTCCACTCGCAGAACAGCATGAACAAAATTATGGAGCGACCTGATTCAAGTGAGATCGGTTCATCCAGCGCCGATCAAGAGAACCCTGATGCCCCGCAGAAGACAGAAGTCCAAGAGCGAGATGAAACCGAAAAACTTGCCCTGGATGACGACGACATTAATGAGTTCTTCAACGCAGCCAACAGCCCCGGCAGTGTGTCCGTGACGGAAGCCGCACTGATTGCGCTTGCGTCCAGGCGAAACTCGGAGACTGGCCAACGGGATTCGCCAGAGCGCAAACACAGCGGCGAGTTTTTGAACGAGTCCGTTGTGAGGAATGCAGTTGACGATAGCGAGTTTGAGGCCGATGAAGCAGCTGCGCGGCGTCAAGTGGAATTCGAGGCGAAGATGTGCGAAGACGCGGAAAGGGCTGCGGGTATCGGAGAGGAAACCTTCGAGACTTCTGCGGCGAGTCGGCGAGGTTCAACGGTTGGAAAAACAACGGTAGAGATTCTGGAGGAATCAGTCACGTCGTTTGATCCGGACAAGGAACGGAGAGAGTCGACAAAATCGAATTCCTCCGGTTAGTAATGGAAACATTGTGACTGTCTGAAAAACCATTCCAAGTTATTTGAACGACTGCCGGTCAATCTGTCTGTCTGTCTGTCTGTCTGTCTGTCTGTCTGTCTGTCTGTCTGTCTGTCTGTCTGTTTGTTTGTTTGTTTATTTGTCTGTTTGTCTGTTTGTCTGTTTGTCTGTGTGCTTGTCTGTTTGTTTATTTGTCTGTCTGTCTGTCTGTGCGTGTGTCTGCCTGGCGTATTTCCAACATTGTTTTTTTGTCTTCAGCGAAGAATCGGGCTTCTCCAATTGAGCGGCTGGAAGACCAGCGACCGCCGTCCCGAATGGATTCCCCTGACATGGGAGCGCAAACGATCAGAGTCACTCCTCCAGCGGACGATCCCGACATGTCACCTCGCGGTTCGGAAGACTCTCCCACTAATCGTCTGATCAAACAAAACCTCGTGGGTCGCGGAGTTACGGCTGACGGAAAATCGATCAAATCCGTATCAGATCAAAATTTGCAAGTCGGGGTAAGAGGAACTGGCGAACTCCCTAGGTCTTTTGGTTTAACATATTTCGAGACTTCTGTCTGCCTGTTCGCCCACTTCTTGTTGTCTGCCTCTTAGTCTGTCTGCCTGTTCGCCCACTTCTTGTTGTCTGCCTCTTAGTCTGTTTGCCTGTTTGACGACATACTTCTATTTTTCTGTCCTCGGTCCCTTATTTCAGGTCTCGATATTATTTCGGTGAACTATTTAGGTCTTGCTGATGACTGTTTAGCTGTGCCTTAGCCTGTTTATTTAGCTGCAATTTTTTGTAGGAGATGGACGCTGCCGGTCAACCCGTCATCCCCCACGACAGCGACTCGGGCGTCTATGTGGAGACCCTGCATCCCGGCTCGTCAGCCGGCCGTCAGGCCAACAACATCCTGTCCTCACAGGACGACCTCCGCATCTTCGAGGGCCAAGAAGCCCGCCGCGAAGGCTCAGGCAGTTCCTACCAGCGTCTTTCGCAGTCCGACGACGAGGAGGAAATCATGAAGCGCTACAGCACGGCCTTCGAGAAGAAGACCAAACTGAAAACGCGGACGCGAAACAACTACGCCATGGGAGCGCCGGAGTCGCGGCACGTGTACTACAGCAGTCGGCCGAAACAGATGCCGCCGAATCGGGAAGAGTCGGAGATCTGGAAGGACACCACGTGGTGGCGAGTCAGGAAGTAGACAACTTGCCTATTATCAATATAAATTGTTTTTAGCTGTATGGAAACTGCTTGCTGGAAGTCCCTGTACAGAACGCACGCTCAATTCGCATCCTTGTCTGAGACGGACCTGACCTTGCTGGTTACTTCCGATGATACCTTTCTGATGCACTGTGTATTTATATATGCCGTCCATTAATATTTAAACAATTACAAACACATAACGCACTTCAAACACTGCGCACGACTTCGGAGTTGGACGTGCATTCTTTCTAAGACTTTC
>LRSR01009949.1:0-19149 GCA_001579985.1 Hypsibius dujardini | reverse complement strand
CATGTTTCATTGAACATGCCAAACGGTGCGAGCAGTGGATTGATTGATTCATTGCCTATTGACGTACGACGAAACGGGTGAATTACTAGTAATTAAGTTACAGTATCTCTTTGTTGTCAGCTGATTCCTTGATTAAGCGTCCTGTTAAATTCTTTATTTGGAATTTGTAAGTTTTTTCCCTATAACCCTGCATCCTCTGCTTGCGCCTTTTGCGTTATGTGATTGTAGTGATGTTATTGGAGAAGGTACTAGCACGTAAATTATTTGGTTTGCTCTGTTTGACGTATATTTTAGTGAGGATTCGTATTTGATGTGTGATCACAATCTAGTGATCCTTTACTGTAATATGCTCTGCTTTAAGTTGTGGGGATAACCTCTTGTTTTGCAGGTGTTTATCAAGATAAGGGAGTCGTGCAACAGGACCAGATCGTTGACGCGTTATCGCGGATCGGGGACGCGCTGGAAGCTGATCGAGAACTCAACAGGCATGTTACTCCACTCCACCTGTAATACAGCAGATTTGCTGTCTGGCTGCCTGGTGGTCTGTTCAGTTAGCCTGTCTGCCTACTTGTTTGCTGTTCATTAGCTGACTTCTATCTATCTGTCCGTCTCTCAGTCTGTCTACTTGGCTGTCTGTCTGTCTACGTGTCTCTGTCTGTCGGTCTACGTGTCTCTGTCTGTCGGTCTATCTGTCTTCTTGTCTGTCTCCCTGCCTGCCTGTCTGTCTCTGTTTGCTTGGTCTATCTGTCTGTCTCATATGTTAATTCTGCCCATTCATCGGGTGTGTGACTTGGAATGACCGAATCTTTCGGATCAGTTTGTAATGAACGTTCTGTTTCATCTATTTAGGTTGGTGTTTCTGGTTGAACCGGAAGCGAGCTGGGAGACGTTTCAGAATGTGGCGAGACGGCTCTTTGCGGACGGCATCAACTGGGGCCGGATCGTGGCACTCTTCTTCTTCGCCTGCAAAATGGTTAAACGTGTAAGCCGTCGTTTCATGTAATCTTTTACACATGTTTGAATACGATATGAGTTTATGCTGTATCTACTGGCAGAGTATCGATAGTGTGCCACTGGTCTCACAGATCCTGGAATGGGTATCCGGCATCGTCAAGGCTTATATTGCCAACTGGGTTCTCCGACGCGGCGGTTGGGTAAGCAGCAGAGGAACAATATTGACAGACAGACAGATAATCATGCAAAGAGAGACGATTTACATACAGGAACAGGTAACCTTACAGATAAACTTCGTTCTTTTCCAGCGAGCTGTCATGGAATGGTTCGGACCGAAGTGGTCGCAGATCGGTATGGCCTTCGGCGGATTTTGCATGGTCTCTGCCGTCATTTTGTCTTGCCATCATGTGAACCGTTGAATTATTTTGTTCAGATTGGTCCTCTGCAGTAATCTCAATGGATATTTTGCTCATGTGTTTATTTGTATTCTCAAATGTCTTCCTGCTTTCCTGTCATAGGACAAATTCTCCGTCTGATCTACTACCAGTATAAGGCATTTTTTCGTGATACAGTACTGTAGTAAATACCGATCTTTTTTGTAAACTATTATTTCTGTCGCTATTTTTAAGCTGATATGCTGCTCTTACTGGAACTTAAACGTTAAGTATTTATCTGTCATCTATTTTTTATCTATTGATCTGGTTTGTGTTCCTTTGCTCTATGATGTAACTTCTCAGACTGAACGTTTTGGCGGAAGTTCGACTTTCACGACAGTCAAGCAAGGGCAATAGAGACACATAATTCCGACAGATGGACAAACACACTTTCACGTGGACAAAACATACTTGTACTTGCTAATCTAAACCGGTAGACAAGTACTAACCAAGCAAGCAGATGATCAGACCAAACACGTCTTCAGTCAGAACCAGTCATTCGAATTCGGCTGCCTGCTTGAGGAAACGAACAGCAGCAGCAACACCTTTCAAGCTTTTGGTGTCCTTGAATGCGTTCCTGAGAATTAATCTTATTTCTCACGTTGATAAAGGCGCATTAAATTTACCGCGTTGTAGTTTTAAGTGGTACTGACTATCTGAGTGTACTGGCCTATATTTTTATTTTGCTCGTACTTCGCATTTGCCCTTTTTTCTGTTTCTCTGCGCACCATTCTTCACAATTCTCTAAGTCCAACGGGAAATCATGGCAGAGGTTGAAAATTCCCCTACAGCGGTAACAACTCAGATCGAGCATGGACGTGGCGTTATGGAGAGCCACATTTTGCGTCTTCATCCGGGCCAGGAGATCAAGTCCACCCTGGAACAATACGTTAAGGAAAACGATGTCAAGGCAGCCTTCATCATCACTGCTGTCGGCTCGGTCACGAAAGCTACGCTCCGGTTTGCTCACGATTTCAAGACTGGGATAAATGAGGTATGGGAATAGCTTACCCGTATGCCTAGGTCCATGCTTTTCCCGATACTTATCTGCTTATATGTTCCACTTGCTTGTCTATTTCACTGTTGGCCTCTTTATCTGTCTGTCTATCAGTCCGTCTGTCTGTCTATCTGCCTATCTGCCTGCCTGCGTATTTAAACATCCATCCTTTAATTCGTTTTTCGTTTGCAATACAGATTCGAACCTTTCACCGACATCTGGAAATTCTCTCTCTCGTCGGCACCCTCAACGACGGCAGTCACTTGCATATATCACTGAGTGACAAAGAGGGCAGATTCGGCAACGTCATCGGAGGTCATGTTATGGGCGATCTGATCGTTTTCACGACCTGCGAAGTGGTCATTGGGAACACTGTCGGGCTGACAGTACATAGGCCGTTCGATAAAGCAACGGGTTTCCCTGAGTTGGCTGTTGTGTCTTGTTGCGATGGGGGCACTAAAGCAACGCAAATCAAGCAGTCATGAAACTTGTGTATGCTGTTCTCATTTTCCAACACCGAATCTGCTGATTGAAATGTGAAATAAATCGACGAATCGAATGAACGGTGTTTAAAGCTTTTGAAGACCACGAATTTACAAGGAATCTCCAGTATGGACAAATATAATTCAATTCAGGTTGCTGGTGTATTTAGACCGGAACGGAATAATTTGACATTGTTATTCGAAATAGTAATCTAGAATTTCCGAATGTATCCTTCTTCGTTCAGAAAGTTTTTGAGTTGGTTATTATGTGGTTTCCCTTGAAAATTTAGAATTAATGTTTAATTTAATTTGGCATAACAAAAATATATATCTACAGTGAATACTAATCAAGGTCTCAGGGCGGTATTATGGAGTACTACAGTAAAACGAAAAATATTTTTCTTAATGCCAGTCACTTTTTATCCAAATTTGAACATGACAGCAAAGGCATCAAAAGTTCAAATTAAACGTTCTGGCATCAAACTTCAACATGCAATACCGTACTTAAGCGTTGAACTTTATATATAACAGTGACTAAACAGTGAATAATAAAATCTATACATAAATACTAGATGTGAATTTGGGGTAAAAAAACTGCTCTCCTGATCATCACTGGCAACGGTCTGCCGATTATACTATATATAAGGAAATACATTGCTCGTATGAGGGGCGTACACCTGGTCACTCGTTATGGAGAGCAGACGGTTAACGCTCACACTCCTAAGGTCCCCACCGCCTCCGGGTGAGGCATCATTCAACTGCAACTGCCCCCGTTCCTCGATATAACTTCCTCCTGCACCGGTACGACCACCGCCGCCACCATTGCCGTTGTTGGTTGGCTTAAACACAGCTGCATCCCTAAATCGACGGCGATGGCTGGTGATGGAAATCTGTGAGAAGGTGGTTGTCGAACGTCGTCGCCACTGTTGCAGCCGGCTCATCCATCCCATTTTGATGCAGACCAGGCAGAAGGACCGATGGAGGATCATGTGGTACTGCTCACGGAACCGGTCGTTCATCACGTAGATGAACGGATTGATGCATGAATTGAGGAAGCCCAGCACATTGATCAGGAGCATTGTGAAAAACTGCAATCATATAAAACAGACAACATTAAAGATGAGGGGGAAGATTTTTATGCAATATGCATGCAGGTATGATGCATATATGAATAGGTCACCGGTCTCGCAGCGTCTAGTTATATATGGTAAACACTCCCCGGTTCATTAGCAAATCTGTTTTGCAGTTTGACTTAAAGGGCTATTTTAAACGGAAATGGTGAAGCGTGTTGGACCGGTTCAGAAAGGAACAACGAGCAGAGAGCTGAACGTAATATTCACCCATAAGAGAACAAGGAACAGAAGCTGTCCAAAAGAGAACCAAATCAGTAGAAACTGAGTTAAGGAAAATGTCAGTCGGTTAGTTGATTTTTGGCAAAACCGAACCGCAATGAACATTAAGAAGCGAGAACAGAACCCGTCCGGAACAATAAAGTGCCGACCAGCAAGGGGGAGGCAGCTGCTCCCCCCACCCTTGCTGGGACCCTAAAAGGTTTTTTTAATCTGTTTTGAAAAGGTTTCACAATTTTTTGGAAAAGTCTCATTTTGACAAAGTTGAAACTTGTGCGAAAAATTCCTGCCCTACCCGCTTACGTAATTTGCATAACCTCCCTGGCACACCACTGGTTGAGATGACCGAATACATGCAACAAAATAAGTAACACACATACTTGACATACGCATAGTTTTGTTCCTTCTTTATATACCACGCAAAAGAAGGAGGAAGGAATAAGATTAAAGAAGAAAAGAAAAAGCCTAAAGAGGTAGCCGGTAAAATAATAATGAAGCTGAGGAGCATGGTGTTAGACCAACAGGTAGACAAATTCCCGGTAACTGACAATGGCTGACGGAGTAAGTGGACTTACAAAGTGACCTTGAGGAAAGAAATTGTGAATGTATTCGACGATGACGGTGACGAAAAAGTAGGGTGACCAGCAGACTGAAAAGAAAAAGACAACCTTCACTGACACCGTCGAGCTCTCCAACTTTTATTACGGGGACTTACTGGCAAATCCCAGAGAGACAATTATCATCATCATTGCCACCTGCAACAGAAAGAAAAGCCTTGATGTTGACGACGTTATGTAATATAAACATCTGCTAGGATGAAGTGATATGTGGTACTCTACTCGCTGACCTTTCTGCGGTTCTCCGTCTGGCGCTGCGTCGTCGACTCCCGGTCACGATGGATGATCCCACCGGTGGTCCTTGCCATAGTCTTTACGATAACGCACGACGTGACGATAATGATTAGCATTGGCAAGCAGTAGACCACGATAAAAAGAAACAGGAAGTACCCCTACAATCAAATAGGAACATGAACAAGAGTTGTACTACCCAGTAAAAGGATATTCTTATAAGAGGAATCCGGCATTTCATTCTTGCCTCAAATTCATAGCAGATTCCCGAACATGTTGGCACAGAATATAGGTTCGCAACCCCATTCTCACTATTTTCTATCAAATTATGATTAATTTACAAACTCTGCCTTTTCTGGTTTTTTTTTCAAAAAAGTCACATGACGTCACCAGGTCCTCTTCTCCCATTTGTACGTTCTTCGAAAATGTTATTGGATAAATTTCGTTAGAATTCCTGCGTTTTGGATAGTTTCGATAGGTATGCAGATTCGTTATATCCAAAAAGGAGCGTTTCTGTCCACAGTGTCTATTAGTCAGAAAGCAAAAGGGAAAAAACACGGCGACCCAAGTTGATCCCACCAGCCCACCAACATTTGCGAAAGTTTTGGTAATTTTTTCACATCTTGCTACACATCTTAAATTTAACGCTGAGTTTTGAGTGTTAAAAATTTGCGTATTTATTCAAAAAGTTCCAAGTTTAGTAAATCGGACGAAATTAGTCTAATAAAGGTTCTTCAAAAGAATATCCAAATGAGATAAGGAGACCTGATGACGTCACGCAATTTATTTTGAAAAAAACATCTAATTCTGTGGAAAAAGATATTAGAAGCTGAAAAAATTTGTTCCTGGCTAAGGCGTTCGGCGAACAGATTTAAATTTTCAACATTAACAAAGCGCTGAGTTTTCCCTGAACTGAATTAATAAAAAAATATGCGAAATAAATTAAGTGGATTAATAAATTAAATAAAATTCAGCGAATGAATCAAATTGTAATGTTCGTTCACATTGAAAGAAGTCCCATATTTTTTGCTATATGCTCCGAACGAAAAGATTTCAGATATATATATACGTAGAATTTACGGTACATTTCATTTTAGAAAAAAAGTATAGCTCTCGAAATGTGTTGAAGGTTATTGTTTTGACTTTTCTTTTAGCTTGCACCTTGCAAATTGAAGTCATGACACAAGGGACTTAATGCTGCCGCGAGCCTTGTGATTACTGCTCGCTCGTTACGATTCTCAAGACGACAAACTCAAAATACACTCATCTTCGCCTGCTGCAGCTAATTACCATCACAAGAGTGCAGGAGCGTGCGCCCACAGAGAGTGGACTGACCTTACGAAAATTGGGATGGAAGTCGTCGAACTTGTCGTTGACGCAGACTGACACATGCAGGCTTCCGTAGGCGCTGCTGAGGGAGTAGGCTACTTGGGTGCTTCCCAGGAGGTTTGGCAAGCCTAAAGTTTACATAACACATAAACAACTCGTCCAAACCACGTTGAAGTGTTCGTCTCTTTTAAAGAGAATATCACTTTTTAATTATTATACTTACTGATCACCGCTGCGACTAGCCACGTCAAGGCAATGTAGACTTTTGTGCGAAATTTCTTGCTGAACCTCCTCGACCGCAGTGGATAGACGATGACGTAAAATCTGAAGGACATATGAAAAAATTCCTTTAGTGTCTGTCAATTACCTTCGCGGTACCATTTCGCAACTGAATAGTTTTGAATTATACTAAGCTATTGTTAACAGGCGAATGTAACAGCCTGTCGTTCCGTTTGGTTCTCCTTTCAATTATAAGTACCGTGAAGTTTACTTGAATTTATTGCTTCTCTATTTCATTAGTGAGCAAATTTTCTGTCAGAATTGACTGCGACTGGTTCAAAATTTGACTGACAAATCCGGGCCAAAAAAAATGTGAGTCGCATTTGTAGTGCCCCGATCGAAATTCATACAAGTTTTTTTAATGTCTTCGAGTTGTGAAGCTCACTATAACTATAAGGAACACAAGGATTTAATGGCGCGAGCTTTGTGACAGTCTAAAAAATATTTTAAAAATAAACATGCAGCGGAGTTCGCACATAAATAATCGACAAGTAATTAGTCAGCCTGTGGATGTCGCTAAAGTAGGTCGTTATGTTTCTCATGAAATGTGGGAAAGTGTCAACGGGAAAGTGTCGGAAAAGCGAGCGAGGGTCGCGTTGAAGAGTGCATAAGAAAGCTGACAAGACGTTCAAGACGTTTCGACGCTTCCATATAACCACTCTTCCATACTTTGTAATGTAAGATTAACTAATGACAATTTAAAAGTCGCGTGAGCTACACTTAAAAACGTTTATGCCATCGGATGGTTCAAGTACTAGCCTTATAAATAGCTGTCTAATTCAAAGAGCAATGTTTAAAAGCTTGTTTGTTGACTTCGGATCCCTTCAGATTGGGTGAGTGTATCAAAACCGATGAAAAATGAATGACAAATTGTCGGGGTATAACGTGCACAAACGGCGGAACATTCAACAACACTGAACTCTGAACCTGAATATTTCGAAGCGACACTCTTTAATTTTCTGGCTAGTAAGCACATGTATGTATATGAACGCTTTAATATGTACGAAATATACATAAGTAGTAGAGCTCCGTCATGAATAGTCAACGCGAGTCACAATCTTACCGTTCTAAGGAGATCACCAATAACGTCAAAATTGTCGAAAAAATGGCTACGGATTGTGTGAACGAAAGAGTTGTGCAGAGCGAGCTGTTTAGAAGCCTACGACAACAAAATATCCATTTAACGCAAGGCCTAGTAAATAGACAAAACAGACAGAAAGACAGACAGAAAGACAGACAGACAGACAGACAGACAGACAGACAGACAGATAGACAGACACACCGACACACCGACAGACACACAGAAACAGAAACAGATACAAACAGACAGACAGGCAGACAGGCAGACAAACAGATAGGCAGACAGGCAGAAGAATCCGTTTTATTGAAAGTGCGGAAACTTTTGGTGGGACTGAAGGAGCCTGTACTTACTGTAATTCCGCTGGAGCGATTAATTCCAGCAGCTTGAGCGGCGCAACAAAGGCCCCCACGAGGATATCCGACACTAGATCAATCACAGAGAAAGAGAGTCACTTCCGTTATTTAGGCAAACACAACGCAAAGAGTGCTCCACCACCAGCAACATATGCCGCGGAGCCGATTATTATTATTGAATTCCTTTGACCGTGAAATCCGCCTCCAGACACAGCCCGTCCCCTTTTGAGAAAGGGAGATAGCGGCCTCACAAAGGAATCTCCAGTTAAAAGCGAAAAGTAGAGCGACCCACAAGACACACACTAACTGGCGATTTAATCTGCACTTTTTTCCGCATTATCGATTTTCGGTTGGCGGGTTGAAGGGCGAATAATAACATTGCAATTAGATAACGACCGAACTCTCGCAAAAAAAACTTCTTCTCTTCATGAGCTTGAGCTGATCAGTAATCATTGCGCTTAATATACATAATAACCCTATATAATGCTTGCCCATATGTGCTTCTTGACCTGAACAACCACCTCCCTCCCTGATTATAAGGGGCTCCTTTAAGGTCTTCCTTTTTTCTCGCCCTCCTTTTGAAGGGGAAAAGGGCAGGATGATTTGCGGTTCAAATCAAGGCCACAAACTGGTAGTTAATCACTTTATTCCCGGACGCTTTAGTCAAATGATCCGTGCAGTTAGCAGAACGGCTTTTAAATTTACATAACGTCCTGCAAGCCTATAGGGTTATTAGAGTTGTTACGACTGTGTGCGGCGAGCGCGACCTAGTGGAACCAAACTGGAACTGTCTGTCTGGAAACATTTGCATTACGCGCGTCATTTACGGATCATTGTGATGGAAAACGAACCCGTCAAACAGTTCCCTCCAAAAGTTATGTCTCAATACTATTAGTATGCATGAAGTCGTTAATTATTGAAAATTGATATTAATATAAACAAATCATGAATATTTTATTTGATAACTCAAAAAGATACCGGTATGAAATTGATTTATTTTCAGTATTTACAATTTAAAAGTAAAAAATGTATTTGTAAATTTATAAATAATGTACACTAAAATTCGAATACATTATTTCTATGTGAAAATTTAATTAACTCGATATTAATGTGTAAAATATGAAGAGTCGATAGCGCTTCTTCTTTCCGTAATATACAACGAAAATACTAGAATGGGTGTTTTGAAGTGATTTTCTGTTCAAAAAGTACAGTATAGTTTATAGTTTATATTCTGTACGTTTGAAGTACCATTTTTTTATTATCTGGTGTAGATTGTATGCAATTACTCCTATTAACGAATATTTTAATTAAGATCTCTTACACAAAGTGAACCCGCTGATTGGGGACGACTGCTTTATCCTACTCCCCCCGTAATCTTGAAGCGATTGTTGCATCTTGCTCGATTGATGTTGGCGAGAATCGAGCGGGGATGAAACCGCGGACCGAGAAGCTTCTATACACTTGAATGTTAACCCATGTCACACACTCGACTGATCAAATAACCACTTCCGTTCCGTTTGAAAAAAAGTAGCATGCCGCACCCTGCTTACCTGCGTGGCTGGAGTTTCTCTCTTGTACTGCCGAGAACATTTGTCATGAACTTTAAGAAAGTTTCAATTTAACAACAATGCGAGTCATGTCTAGAAAATTCTTATGACAGACATGGCGGATATTGTTACTCAATTTAATGACTGAATCACCGAGATTGTTCCGTCTGTGTTGAGTAATGTCTCCTCGTAAATTCCAGCCATACTACACTTTTATGCTTAGAAAACGTTAGGATTCTTGAAAATGGGACAAATCCTAAGGCTTGAAAATCCTTCAAAGACTGCAGTGACTATATCCGCACCTTAGCACGCATAGTCTAGTTAGGCTAGACACGTCTGCGTGTATCTGTCTGTCTGTCTGTCTGTCTGTCTGTCTGTCTGTCTGTCTGTCTTCTCTGTCTGTCTGTCTATATGTCTGTCTGTCTGTCTATCTGTCTATCTGTCTATCTATCTGTCTGTCGGTCTGTCTGTGCTTTGTCTGTCTGGTTGAATTAACTACATAGGGTTAACGGTCTGATTGAAAGGGTAATTAAAGGCGGTTTTTGACGCGGCGAACCCAACGTGATAAACGACTTCCATGAAGCAGAGTCAATCCGCCGTAATTGATCTGCTGCAGGAACCTGATTTGAGGTCAAACGAAACGCGCAGGCCGAGTCCCCGGGGCTTAAACTAAATAATATTAGTTATTCATACTTTTGTGATAAATTGCGATGTGCTCCTTACGACTAATAATTGAATCCTTCTATTTTTCAATTTGCGTTGCATTTTTTGAAATAAACAAACAAAGTAGAAAAGGTCTAACTTGAAAGACAACCAAAAAATAGTGTGTATACTAAAGAATCTAAGAATAGTATTAATTGTTTTAAATTAATTTATGAAAAAATATCCCGGGGAAATTTTCAGGACCTGGAATGGGGACGTTGAAGTTAAGTTCGCATATTTTGATGTTGATCAATCGGGATATCAAATTTGCAAGCAGGATCAGGTGAAAACGTGTAATGATTTTCGAACACCAGCTAAATTGTGGACAGCAACATATACACAATTTGGGCAACGGAGAATTATTGATTTGAAAGTTATTTTTTCTTGGCTTGAACAATTGCAAATGAATTTTTACAAGGTGTCTTGATTCTAGAGTGCACGTTACTTGCAATAATCCAGAACCACTTACAATAACTCACGTCCGGTCAATAATAAATTTAACCATACGTATCGGTATGGTGGTGTTAATCTTTTCATTAAGTCAGTCACCGGCGACACACCTTTCCATACATAACTTGATTATAAGTTAGCAGGACAAATAGGACAGCACTTTAACGTAAATAAAAAAATGTAATCTTTGACTAAGAGTGCTGGCATTTTTTAATCTAATTATAATTTAATTACATTTTGTAAGCCAAGCGCTACTTATGTTCGCTACTGTAGTGCCACGATTATAACGGTCGGTTAAACCCCGCCTCCGCCAGGCGCCTCTGTCATAAGCTGGCACTCATCCAACACACACACACACACTGAGTGCGCTGCCCGGGTGTAAAAACTGACCGCTATAATCGTGGCACTACAGTCTTTTTACGGTTATGCCACCGAAAGCTAAACTTAACTCACATGATATCAATTAAAATAATTATTAAATAAAATCTAATTATAGCCTGAAAACTCATCGGCCAAATTACAGATCAAATAGTTGACCGAGTCTTGCATCTTCTTCTGACAGGTGAGTAGACGACCAGGACATTCCCGCTGACTGTCAGACAAGCTGACAAGCAAACAGGCAGACAGACAGACAGACATGCAGACAGACAGACAGACAGACAGATAGAAGTATCCGTTTTGTTGAAAGTCTAACAACTTATCTTAACTAAACGAAATTTTTTTAATCTAATTATAGAGCGACGACTCACCGGCCAGATTGCAGATCAAATAGTTGACTGAGTTGTGCATCTTCTTCTGACAGGTGACGGTGTAGACGACGAGAACATTCCCGCTAAATGTCAGCACCACAATCACTGTGTACAGCACCACGAAGGCTACGCGGACCGCGGGCAGCTGCGCAAAGTCCGGGTACGTGCCGAGGTCCACCTCATCCACCACCGTCGTCATCATCCCCGACGCGATTGTCCAGTTAGCTTGGTTGATGTCTTGACTACCACCACTACTACTGCAGTTGCTGTTGTGATTCGCAGCGGGAGGATTGAATTGCACCTCAGCCAAAGAGGGACCACTTGCACTTGTCCAAGTCCCGCCACTGCTGCTGCCGTTCCACGATGAGCAGCTGTGGCTGACATTCCTCACCACGACCTCCATTGCAGACAGACCCTGTCCATCAGCGCGTAGACAATTCAGCAGTCAAGTCAGTAACGTTGGGCCTGAAAGCTTATCATCCAGCAATCATTTTGTCCTATGAAGACAGATCCCGCGGAGAAATGGCGAGCGGCATGAAGTGCGCGTGGAGGGAATTTTTAAAAAGCCGGAAGTGTCAACGCTACAGGATATAATGGTTTTATGTTGTGTACGGATCGGACTGTGTCTCTTGTCTATGATCCGATACGATACGATTCCGCGGTTTCCTGTCCACAAACACGGTAGCTATATGCCTTTTGCCAGGGGAAGGAAGGAAGGGGGAGGGTCGCCGGGAGTACTTATTTAAAAAAATCCCGCATGGTGCCAACAATTGCTACAGAGTACTATGAAGGATGATCAAAGGACGAGAGTCCATTCTGTTTGGATGACGTGAACGAGCGGCGCGAGTGAAAGTTATATTCAATGCAAATCTCACACTACTCTGTAAGACCAGACCGCGCATACACAACCACAAATATGGGTGATGAGAGAAACGGTGCTTCCTCTCCCCTGCGGTGTTCTCTGTAGTTTGTCTGTATGGGCTTTAGGATTACGGCTGGTGCAGTCTCCAGTGTATGAGTTCGCTGGATGGATTGGAGGTCGACCCCTCTCTAAGCTGGCCCTTTTTGTGTGTGTACGGATTCGCGCACTACAATTCACCCTGGGAGGCAAACTTGTCGGCTGATCCCGGATTGAAAGCTAGAGCTGACTGACAGGATCACAAATGGGCCCGGGACCATGTTTTCGGCCGGGCATAAATTCAAATAGACAGACATGCAGATATCTAGATGAATAGACAAAAGATAGACAAACATGCTAAGAGGTAGACGTGGAAGCAGACAAGCGGGCGTACAGGCGGACAGGCAGATAGACAGACAGGCAGACAGTCAGACAAACAGACAGGCAGACAGACAGATAGATAGATAGACAGATAAACAGATAGACAGACAGACAAGCAGTAATGCAGACAGACAGACAGACAGACAGACAGACAGACAGACAGACAGACAGACAGAGAGACAGAAGACTGGTAGATAACTAGTCAGACCGTTTTACGTTGTTTTCATTTGTTGAGGGCTCAAATTTCATGGCCGCCGCGTTACGAAAGGAACCGGAACCAGGCTCCGGAATTACGTCAATGGTGCCTAATAAGTGTGCCTATTTGTTATTATTTGTCGAGCTGTTTGGTGTAAAACAAAGCCCATCAATCGTTCCAATTCCGCACTGTAAGACATCTTTCTTTCCGGAAAGCTCTTAAGCCTCCCCATCGGAACAGCATATGTCGGGAAACCTATAAGCGGTCATTTTTCATGTTGGCTACGAGGGAGAGAGAACATATCTTGACACTATCACACTTGGATGAATAATGGCGACCAAGCGCGACCTCTCGGATCCTTTTCTAACTACCGCTGCTACTCCGTTTCCGCCCACCCTTTTTTCTTGTCCCCACACGGTTCCACTTGACAAAATCCACATTTATTATCGTCACACTGCATGTCCTTTTTTTCTTCCTAATGCCATTCCACTAAACAAGGTCGCCGACATGCCAGCGTCAAAGTGCTCGCTTAATCGTCAATTTTTTTCTACCCCGCTCGTAAAGGACTCAAGCCCCTCTTTAAAAGAATTCTGCGCCCCCGAACATCTTGAGTTGCGATATATTTAGAGATTTGCGCTGGCAGTTTACCGCTTGTAATCTTTTCAGAAATTACGGTAGCTCCTCTATACATACACACACACACAGATTGTTACCCTGGTGCATTATATTCTTGATGGGTTCCCCGCCAGGCCAAATATATATGCGGAATATTCCGTGTCGAGGCATTGGTGCCGCGGTTACTGTCAAGGAATTGTCAAACAAGTGCGGAAGAAGATGTTAGCCGATTCCACATTCCAATGCAACATGCTGTTTCTATTTTCCTCTTCCAAAAAGAGCGGTATAAATTATTTCTGAAATTTTTTGTCATTTCCATTAATAGCAAGGAAATGCTGCTTTCAGATTGCGGCGTTAATTTGAGCTAGGCACGCGAAGATTCTAATTTGTAGGAAAAATGAGTAGTGCTACAGGACCCAAAGGTCTTTGATAATTTGATGAAATGACAGAGAAGGCTATCAATAGCTACAGATATACTACTTCAGTACAGTGAAACTTCCGCTCCAGACATCAGGTGTCTGGAGCATTAGCATTAGTTAGCATTAGTTAGTATGAGCATTAGTTATTTTTAGGAAAGTCAGATAAAGCTATCCAGATTGAAGTATTTTGAGGAGAAATTTATTGCCAGTTCACGAGTTAATTCGGGAATCAGTGGGCGGAGTTTTGGGTCTTCACCAATCGCTGACCGGAAGTGTATGTTCTTCAGAAATAATCCGCAGCAGCGCCCTCTGCCGACCCGATATATGGATCAATTTAGAATTAGGGGGGGGGGGATAAAAATGGCCTGCCGGAAATGTGTATGTTAAGAGCACTACCGATAGCTGAAATGATAAAAAACGAATTATATTTTGAGCTCGCTTAGTAACTTTTTTCATCTTCCGTGAAAGTCAGTTTAAATAGATTCCCTGTAGTTCCATCCTTCCTATTAATATTTCTTCTGGAATAACTTCATTCAAGAGAACGAATTTCGGGCATAGGGGCGGAGATATGATTGATCAAGACTGCGAACTCTGACCGAAAGTGGCCGGATCCAAACTCGCCCCTGGTATGCAAAATACGTTTCTCACTAACTCCGGCAGCTGCTCGCGCTAAATACCGGGTTCGGCAATGCTTTTGAGACAATCTTTGCCACGCCCCCACGCTGAGAGTGCACATATTAATAACAAATTTGACGCGCCAGATTATTTTAAATTCTGTTGGCTACAAAATGTGTGCATACAAATAAATGTTTAAACTGATTGCGGCGTTGCCGTGAATCTTTTTGTGGGCCTCGGTGGAAATAGTGCGTGGCCCAATGTAGCATTTTGGTATTTATTGGCGTGACACTGAAACAAATCGCTCTTGTTCAGTATTCTTCCTTTTATAAAAAAATCTGGAACAGCTATTATTAAGCCATACTATTGGACTACCTTGAGCCACAAATTCATTTTGATGGCATTGCTGGGTTTTTATGGAGCTGTCAATCTTGATCACCACTCAAACTTGTAGTTGCACAAATTGTGATTTAGCGAGTACCAATTTTAAGGTTCAATTCATCTTCTAGCAAGACTCAATTTCTGTCTATTTTAATTAACGTGATAGCCCAACACTATTGCAAAAGGATGATATCAAAATGGTTGCGAGAAGGCGTCAGGAGGGAAGCTGCGCACCGCGAAACGAAGAGCCCTTTCAAAAAGCAATTTTCATGACAAAATCTTCCGAAATTTCTGTCAGACTATCGTCGGCTGTATCTTTCATAAATGCACCCTCCTCATGAGACTTTTTTTTCTGCAAATTCAATGCGGGCTATTCAAAACAGGGTTTAGGTTTTCCAGAAGGAATTATTTTTGTTCGAATTTTACTTTTTATGAGGGTGTGTGGCGTGGGCCAGTATTGGCATCGGTGTGTGGCATCGGGTATCCCAAAGATTTTTGTCTGGCATTTTTCAGACTTCAGATAGAACCTCACTTTTCCGCATGTAATAGATGCTCACATGAACAGGCTTAATGGCAAACAAATTTTGGAGATAGTATCGTTAGTAGTGGCAGGGAAATAACCGTTCTAGGTTAGTCTCCAATGCATTGTCGAACCCGGTACATTATTTATTTACGGGTTAATCTTCAATACTCTTCGGCTGCAAATGATTTAAATACACAAACAATTGCTCTTCCATTTTGTTGTATTTTCCCTTCAAATTTCACATCACAGCACGGGCGATAAAATAAATTGGGCCATAACAATTGTTGCGAACGTGGCTAAAACGACATAGACGCGACAAACTACCCGACTCCATACGTGTCTTCAAAATGATGGATTTACATTTAGTAATAGTAAAGGCGTTGGGAAGCCGGTTGGACAGCGTAATACGCGGAAGAAGAGGGATAGTAAAGGGAATAACTGGGCGAGGAAAGAAGCGGGGAGGACCAGCGATCGAAGTCGCGACTGCTGCTGTAAGCGGTTGGGCTCTCACCGTACGAGTAGTAGCCGCCGCTGCTGGTCACGATCGGTGCCGAATAGGAAGGATAGCCACGTCGGGAGATCTCCACATCCACCACTGTCGCCGGAGACGCCAACCGAAGAGCCAGGCAGACTACTAAAACAAGCAACATCATCCTCGATGCCATCTTATTAATTTATGTTCGCGTATATATTTTTAAATGGGGCGCAAAAAAAAATTGCATTGAAATTCCTTGGATATTTCGACCGAATCGCCTTTTGTACTTTTTCATTGGTTGGAAGTTTGGCCGTGAAAGTTAACGTCGGAAAAAAAGAGCGTACTAGACTAAAGGTAATCCCCACTTGAGATTCACGTGGGGAGGCAAGACACTTAACAGCTCGGAGAGCCGCCCAAATTAGGACAGGGCTTTCGGGTTTGCTGCTGGGGGAAATATGCAAAGTTTGACAGAATTTCAGACATCCTGGTACTTGTACGAGTACGAGAGAGGTCTTTGATGTTTGAAAGTGTAACTATGATTTAAATGTCAGCGGTACACAAAAACGTGCCGACGTAATACCCTTTTTGTTTGCCACGATTAACGCGCGCCAAGGTTAGTGTAGACAGTTACAGCATCTTTGTTTATTCTGCCTGTCCGTCCTCTTGCCTTCGCACTTGCTCCGAAACGTGGTAAACCAAACTTATTCTCATCTATAAAACTTGCATTCAGATTAATCTGGAATATGCATACATAGAAAGAATCTCAAGTAGAGAAAAAAAACACGGCTTGGAGTGCGGAGAGTGCCGTTAAAGTAAACCGTTCCTCTTTTACTTGCTTTGCAGTTCATTGAAGTTTCATTTGAACTGCATTAAGGTGAATTAGTGGAGCTCAGCTTCATTAATTTACAGTAAATATGTGTACTAACTTGGGACGATTTTGAGAGGGGCAACTCAAAATGTCTCCGTCTTATTTTTTTCTAATAGACAAATAATTACGATGAATTTCAAACTAATTTTATCAGTCAGGATATATAAAAACATTTCCGCAGAATTTCGAAGTTGAGAAAATACTGCAAGATTCCATTTTCCCTAATTTCGACCGTAAAAACTTCATTCTTGCGGAATAATTTAATTTAAATTTAACAAATTTTAATACGGTTCCTCTCAAAAATCAATTGTTTCACACAGTAGCAAAATCTTTTTTGGATGTCAGGGGGCGGAGTTATGCGTCATTTCTGGAAAATCACTTGTAAGGTTCCGGTCGGGCTCGACAATGATCTGTAGTTCCGCCCCCTGACGTCCAAAAAAGATCCTGCTAATGCCAATTGATTTCAAATTGAATTATGAGAAGGGCAGTGTCAAAATGTTCTTGATTTGAATATTTCCAAAAATTGAAAGTGTTTACGGTAAAAATCAGAGAAAATGGTGTCTTGCAGTGTTTTCCCAATTATAAAATACTGCCAAAAAGCGTTCATATCCTGGCCGATGAAATTAATTGTGAAAATTATCATAATTATAGCTCTAATAACAAAATATAAAGCGGAAACGTTCTGGGTTCCTCCTTTGAAAATCGTCCCGAGTGAGTTCAGCGTATGATTAGAGTAGTAGTACATTCCGGTTCTGAATTGTTTCATCACATTGTAATCGGGGTACGAAGGCAGACAATGGCAGGTAGTAATTAACTCAGCTAGCACGAAAAAGAGTGAAAATGCCGGCAAAATTGATCAGTCATTTCTCCATGTATCTACGGAGTAAAATTGCGGTTTTGCCAATAGTAAAGTAGATAAACTCGGCGTTTTGTACCGTCCAATGTTCGCCGTTGGAGTCATGAGGTCGGTAGGTGTCCTGTGAAAGAGCAAAACCAACCTTTTGACTAAGATCATTAATCACGGTTATCTCTAATACCATATGTAATACCCCACTTACATAAAAAGACGAAACCTTGACCGGCGAAACAGTCCCAGTTCGGGCCGTATGTCTGGTCGAATACCGCCTTGATGGCGTTCTCCAGGTCAGAATAGGCGACGGCGGCCGTTCTCGACCGTTTAACCAACAGTCTCGTGGCCGTTTCAATTGCAAAATCTTGCATGTCGTAAGGCATGGAACCTGTCTCGGTGATGCTTGCAGTCAGTTGTTGTTGTGCCGCATTTGCTCCGGATCGAGACATTTTCCTGTTGAGATATATATAATGCTATTACCGAGGTTTGGCCGCCGACAATTTTGACTCGGGAATTCAAAAGTCCTGTGCGATTCCTTTGCGTCGCAATTGCAATCAGGACTACAACAGTTCTGTGCTTCCCGAAGTAGAATGTTCATACATCATGGCACTAGTATCAGGACAACCCGCGCCCTTTTTTTTCATTATTGGTTTATTTTTCTGGGGTTGTTTATTTTTCCAACTCTTCCACTGTTCCGGTCTACTTTCAACATGACGAAGAACGGTTTCCAGTGTTATCAGTAGTCGGCACATACAGCTATTCGACAGTAGTGGCGACTTATCCACGGAAGTCTGCCTGTGTGTGTGTGTCTGTCTGCCAGACAGTTTGAATTGACTGTCTGGCAATGAGCTCATTGCTGTAGAATATGACTAAAATTTTATACAACTACAACTTCCAGGAACCAATAGACAGAAACATCAAAGGTCTCTCTCACTTTCAAAGTCCACAGGACTAACTTTCGCAGGGAAAACAAGTCAGCGCAACTGGACAGAGATGGAGAAGCAGGGAAAAACAGGGTATCACATCAGTGTCAAAGCAAACCATCTTTTCTTCCACGCCCCCTTCCGCCCGACCAAAACATCACCGACCGAAGAAGAAACAAAAACAAACAAAAGAGGAACCACACAATCAACCGATCCAGCCCATATAAATCAAAATGTACATTTCTGCGCAACATTGTCCTGGCCGAATCAGCAGCAGTGACACAAAGCTTCTCGAAAGCGTCTTTGGTGAAATTCCTCTCTTTGTGTACATTTTTTACAGGATGAAGGGCCTGGCCTCTTTCTCTCGTTTAGGCATAACGGAATTTGAGCACCGCGCCCGGATTGCTCCCGACTCCGACATCACACACCAAGACATGGACGCCATCCCCGT